>OZ018388.1:78380553-78580743 GCA_963969525.1 Ontholestes murinus
AAGTGCGGGGATTGCGACTCTGTGTACATCGGACAGACTGGCAGAAGTTTTGAGACACGATTATCGGAGCATAAGAAGTCAATACTACACAAAAAAACTTCAACAGGGCTAGCGCAACATTGCATCGAGAGTAACCATTTTTTTGCGGATAATAATCTAACAATTTTGTATTCAGGTAATAAGGGACGTAACCTTAATCTGCGAGAGGGCCTAGAAATCCATAAAGCTATTAAGCGCGGAAAAACCACGCTTAACAATTTCGAGGAAATTTGGAACTCGCCTATTTCGGCCGCCCTTATTACCTGACCTTTAATTAGTATATATACCGGCATAATGTTATTTTTTGTACATATCTCCTTGAGAATGACTTATAGTCGAAACTAGTCGGAGAATAATAAACAACAAGTGAAATCATACCAAGTGTTTTAATTCATCTATCAAACGTTAATTAATGTAATAATAATAATGTAATAATGTGTGTCTTTATTTTTAAAGTGTCATAATTATGACAGTACTTTTCCTATATTTTACATTATCATACATCTAATATAAGCAACAAAATCCTATTTATACATTATAAACACAGTAAGAAGAGTGGATTTCATACAAAGAAAAATGTGTGTACACACACCAGAGATAATGTCTAAGAGGAAATAGTACTGTCGGGGCGACGGTAATGTGTTAGTGCGGAAACTGTGAATTATTAACGTTTATGATTATATAATGCCTCAAAGATGTCTCAAGTTTCATCCCTCGGCGCGAGCCCTCGGGTAACGCAGTGCGGGTCGGCCGGGGTTGGTGCACAAGTAGAATAAATTACAAACAAGCCCTTAATTATTCAGATTGAATCTTTTAACGGGAGGCATAAATTATCTTCCGACCGGCGCTGAGACCACCACCAACGAAAAAAAAAAATTGAAAACGGCATCGATTTATCAAACGGGACGAATTTAATCTAGATTAAAGTATCCGAAACAACCAGAATATGCAAATGAGCACTAAAAAGCTCCTAGCCGTACAGAAAATTTATTGAGAGAAAACACTCGGTGTTGGGAAAATAAGTGTAAAAGTAGGAATCCACTAATAGTTGCCACGGCCATTGCGACGGAGATAAAAACCGCTTTTATATTCTAGAAATAACTATCCATTTTTATAATTACCGTTTTTATTTTCTCTGTGCGCTTTTAAATGATAATTATTTATTTACGGTTGATGTAATAGCGACTATTTATCTACTGGAGTTATGCGGTATAATGTTATAGTAGAGACTATTGTGTCGGTGCACCTAAATACTCTAGGGAGCTTCTAAAGTGGCTTTTTGTATATTTAAGGAGGCGGTTGCGTTTGCATCCAGTACATTGCAGCAACAGAACAAGCCTCCTATAGATGTTATACACGCTCGATTCTCTTGATTCTAAGTATCTAATAATTTACAAAGTGGTGTGCTTTACTAATATTTTTTTAAAACATCAACAGTATACTGATAAATAGTTTATAATATTAAGAAATAACAGACGTGTATATAATGTATATAAACATATAAAGATGGTAATGTGGCCATCATAATACTTTCCCTACATTTTTTTCGAAAACTAGTTTTACGCAAAAAGGACATTTGCTCAATTTGGAATTCGTTACAATTATTGGTTATATGAATTTCATGTAACTCCTCTCCTTCGATTGATGCAATTTCATTAGCGTGAGAATTGTTTTCAGTACGTTGTGAAGCATCTAATAAGCATAGTCTTTCAATCAATCTATTGTAACTTTGTGCTTTTTTTATTTTCAACAATCTACTTTGAATTGAAACAACTACCTCTTGCAGATTTTGACCGTTTTGATTGTGAATGTGGCAATACAGGTTAAATGCTGTTTCTATATTTGCAAGTACCTTGAAGTTGTTCTGGATCAAAATTACGTCATAGTTAATTAGTTCTCTTAAGTTTAATTACATATTTTTTTCGATCAACTTCTATGTGTGCATACTTATCTTTTCTAAACAATAATTCACACAGTCCGGATGTACCTTTGTATGTAAGTCCATTAATTATTAAATCATTCCCATCGAAATCAATTACAGTGTTACTAATTTTAATTTAGCATCATCATTATTAAATTCAATACCATGAATAGGATCAAAATTATTTCTACCATCAATCAATAATTTTTCAATATTTCGGTGCAAATTGCTCCAAATATTCGTTAAGTACGGTTGGATCAGGTAGAGAAATTGTTGATTAATTTTGTTTGAAAGGTTCATGTGTAAAGACATCTCCATTATCTATGAATTCTAAAGTTTTGGGTTTAAGTGGTAATGAATGAGAAAACTAAACCTATTTGATTCTCTTATTTTCTTGTCTAATTTCTTGATTTTCTCGTTTAATGTCTTCATTTGTTTTAATAATTTCTTTGTTGAATTTAAAAATTGATTGCAAATGTTCCGTGTTTTTAGTTGATAAGGCAAGGAGTTCCTATTTGTAACGAAAGTTAATAAGATGAGGCGTTTCCAGTTGATAAGATAAAGGTTTTCGGTTGATAAGGGCGGAAATAGACAATGAGGGCCATGTTTGTAAGGGACGTTGATAAGATAAGAAAGTTCCAAGAAAAACGCCATACAAGTTTAGACAAATTGCAGAAATTATCCCAGATGTTGATAAGATAAGAAAATTATATAAAAAGTGGCAGAATTCTAGTATTCTCCAATTCATCTTCTTTTTGTACATTGATACAAGCCTGTTTCGCTTAGGTCATGAAATAAGAACTGTAGTGGCCATCCTGGTAATGGATTCGTTCTCACGATGGAACATTTTGATTTTGAAAATAAATTCCTCAAAAATATATCGGAACCTGTAGAAGATAGTGACTATTTAATAATTGAAGAATGGAGATTGATAATCCGTATACATTATTCACTCTAATATTTAATGACCACCCACACTAAAGTATCGCTGTCGAGATTGCATTAAGGAAACAAAATGATTGCAACAATTGCTCAATTCTATAATTACACTAGCAACTTGCACTTATGGATCTTTTTTATGCAATTATTTCATAAAATGTTTTATTGTAATTTGCATAATTTGCTTTTTGTGTAGAAGTCAACATGTTATGAGGTGGAGCATCGTCATATTAAAACCATTTCAATCTTGCTTGTAATGATAAACTAAAATAATCGAGCGTATCTTCAAATGTTTTCTGAAGAAAACGAAAGTAATAATTTCCACTTAGTGACCTTTCAAAAATATATGGACCTAGAATTCTTAATCCAAACACACAATAGATTAAACCCAAATTTAATTTGTAGTTTTCTCTGTGAAACTTCTCGTGAATTCATCTATGTTCATTGTGGCGATTAAAAATACCACAATTAATGAATCGCGATTCATCTGTTTATAATATTTTTGTAAGAAACATATTATCCTCTTGGCAAACGTATTTATACCACATAAAAAAGCCATTTGATCATTACAAAATTATTATTTATTATGCCGGTTTTTCATTTTTGTTTAACTTTATTAAACTAATAAATACAATATTTTTTTTAGTAAGATGGCGCTGAGTAAAGACTCACGTGGATCTTTAATTAACGAGTTAAATATAGTAGAAAAACAATATTTAATTGAAATCATCATTAGTAGACAGGTGCCACCTGGATATCACGTGAGTGAGCTCTTAAATGATATAATACGAAGTGCATCACCAGAAGCAAACATAGAAAACCAAACAGTATGGGAAACAACAGGTACGCAGAACAATAAAATCCAGTTTTTGAAGAAGCAACTAGAACTCACGAATACATTAATTGCACAAATGCAGAGTAATATTAATCATCAAGAAAAAATTATAAGATTATTAGAAAAACATGATCAAGTACAGGTTAATTGTTTAAATGAAAATTTTTCACAAACCAAAAATCATCCAAGAAACAAACCTCAATGCTATGAAATCAAAATTTCTACCAGAAAGGGATCTACAATCAATCAACTGGCAAGTGGGGACATCTTTAAATGATAAGTCTAAACATAAGGAATCGGAAAAAGGAGACAATTAATATATAAAAGACGGAAATACTATCTTGCACAGAACTCGAGCTGAGTTGCACAATTACACGATGCATTAAATAATGTAATTCCAAACACGTCAGATGAAAAGAACGGTCAATGGGAAACTCAAAGAAATCAAAGGAGGGATCGTAATACAAAATTAATAATGGGAAGAAAAGAGAACAGCGAAAGTAAATTAACAGCAGTGCCTCCAATATCCTGGTATTTTTTAGTATACTTCGTATATAGGGAAAGTAAAAATAGCAGAAATACATGTTTTCAATAATTTAGAGCAACCTACATTTTTATGTATTACTGAACATTAGTGTAATGCGATTAATATAGATTTTATGCTGTTAAAAAACTACACAGTAGCTACAAACTTTTGAAGATCTTTGTATTCTCGCAGCGGAGTTGTAATATATAGAAATAATGAATTTAAAGCCAAACCTTTGCATTTTATATCTAATTACTGTGTAGAAATGCACATTGAATGTAGTGAGATTTTGTTAAAAATAAATAAGAAGAAAATGGGATTAATACCAATATACAGACCTCCGTCGAGAGATTTTGACAATATTACATTAATATTGAATCATATTGGTGATATAAGCGACAATATTATATTATGTGGAGACTTAAATATTAACGCTCTTATGGAGACAACAAACAAAAAAATTCTGATAATAATCGGACAATCGGAAAATAATGGCGATAAGAATTTTTTATTATTCTTTATTAATCTGCATTATATTATCTTAAACTTTGTCTTTTACAGTTTTTCTCTATCTGTTATAATAATCCAAATATACAGATTTGAAAAAAATTACACTTTTTACTTTTTTCAAAATATCTAGTTACCCTTGACTTTTTTGAAAACTTTGAAAGTGAAATTTTATTCGTCTCGTAAATCTACACTTCTTTCCCCATTTAACCGTTTCTATATCTCTTATAGTTTCCGAGATCCCCTTAGAGAACATCTAAAAAACTCATCCTGTAGTTAAAAATAAGATGTAAGATGTAATATGGTTCTGTAATACAAATTGTTCCATGTAAAATGGACATTAATATCCAATATATTTCCTAAATGGTATAAATTACTTTGCTGACAATGAATTTCATCACGTAAAGCAGAAGGGTCCTAAGGGAAAGAATGCATGGTGAACTTCCATCCGCAAGTCTTGTGACCTAATTTTTTATTAAATCAGTTTTAAACACTTTAAATTGTAAACATTTAATAGCGATCCCCAGTAGTTCTCGACGTAAAGCAGGCATGTGCATATATAAAGGCACGGTAGCGTCATGATTTAAAGTGTGTTCTGCATTCTTCCCGATATTATACGCCGGCTATGATTCTCACGACATGCCTCAGAAATTCAAAAATTCTTACTGCTGAGTGACCCCAGGTAAGTCTGCAGTATGATATTAAAGCATAGTATGTAGCGAAGTAAGCTGTTCTTAATACAGTAGGAGATAGCAATTGTGAGCGATTGTGCAAAAGAAATATGTTTAAACACATTTCTGTTGCAAGTACATCACGATGTAAACACCAAGTTAACGTGGAGTCTAACTTTAATCCCAAGTTTTTTTTGCAAAAGTATCGTAATTGAGTTCGCATGATTTTAATGTAAATAAGATATTAAGTGTTTTATTTTCGTTCATGATAAGTGTATTACGGTTAAACCAGTAGCACGAGATTTGTTTTGTTTTGCATAATAGTTTTGTTGATTCGGCTCTATTATATTAGTTCCCTTATTAAGCAGAGATGTGTCATCTAGATACAAGATGGTTTCACATGTGTTCTGATTACTAATGAAATCGTAGTATATATTTGAAACAATAACGAACCCATAATTGAGCCCTGAGGTACCCCGTGCTTGATTTCAAGACTGGATGAAAATTTATTATTTATTTTTATTTCTTGACTCCTGTTAAATACGTATTAGTAAACTAGACTCCTACTGGGTTCATCAAAACCATAATCACATAACTTATTTAGCATGATCTCATGATTTAAAGTCAAACGCTTTCTTGAGATCTAACAAACTTATTAAACAATACTCATGATTTACACAGGATTGTAAAATTCAGTTCAATACCGCATTTTCACTAGATTTTTCTGTTATAAAACTGAACTGATTATTGGATTGATGAGATTGTTACTTAGTAAACTTCCATTATATAGGTGATAAGTAAAACTCTTCGGTTTTGAGAGTTCCCAATTTACTTGAGATAACAAATAATAAAAGCAAATTTACCTGTATCAGTAATAAATCTTATTACACTTTCGAAAAATGACCTGCAGTGTTAGTGCCTAAACAAGTTACCCAATATTTATCGGTTGGAATGTTAGTAAAAATATTATCAACTGTAATTTTTCCTCAAGTAGGAAATGTGATAATTGAATGTAATTATTATATATACAGGGTGAGTTTTTGTTTTTAGATGTTCTCTATGGGGATCTCGAAAACTATAAGAGATAGAGAAACGGTTAAATAGGAAAAGATGTGTAGATTTACTTCTCAAAAAAGTTAAGAGTAACTAGATATGAAAAAAGTAAAAAGTATCAATTTTTTCAAATAAATATATCTCGGTAATTATAACAGATAGAAAAAAACTAGAAAGGACAATGTTTTAGATAATTTTATGCAGATTAATAAAATATAATCAGAATTTTATCGCCATTATTTTCCGAGGTATGACGCAAACTTACATTTTTTTAATGGAAACCATAGTTGGCTATGACCTCATTCGATAGATTATTTTTTCTCTTTAATCCAATATCACATATATCATAGTTGTTTCTAAAAATAAGTGAATTATCGTCATTTTAAGTTTTATTATAAATAATAAAATGGGTAGCCATGAAAAAGATGAAAATAAAACAGAATTCAAGGGATGGAAATTTAAAATTTATAAGTAATGTTGCATGATTGAAATCTCTATTAGATTAATAACATTCCGACTTAAAATACAGGGTCCGGCAGAGAAGTATGACGTTTATGAAAGAATCAAATCTCATAGATGTTAAAATTAAATCAAAACAGGTAAGTGTGGATTTGTTATTTCGTATTCATATTAAAGAAAAGGTTAAAAAAACATTTATATACGAGAAATAATGCCATCTAGGTGATGTCAGTTATCTTCCACAAATTCCTGAAGTCGAGTTGAGAAGTTGTTCATGCATCCTTCCAACATATTCGCCAGAATTGCTTGCCTGTCCTTGGACAGGTGATCAAGGGTCCGTGGTTTCTTAAAAAAATACTCGGGCCTTTAGGTACCCCCACAGAAAAATATCGTAGGAGGAAAGATCAGGCGATTGTATGGGCCACTAGTTGTCCCCTCGTAGCAAAATGAGTTCTCTCAAAATTTCCATAGACTCCCTTAAAGTTGCTGCGTCTTCCTGAAAAAATACTCTTCTAATGTTAATATTACGCCTTCTCAACTCTGGAAAGAAATAATCACATTTTCAGGTGTTCTGACACTTCTTTCTCCATCTCAAGCAACTCTATACTTTAACGATCTTCCAGAACAGAGGTTCTGCTCCCGTTTCAGGATGGTGTTTTGCGTAGGAAAGTGGCCGTGCTTCCAACATTGTGTAGCAATGATAGAACGCCCAGTTTCAAGTGTCGTAACAAATACGCGGCAATCTAGCATCCACGGTTCCATTACGACTAAACCAACCAAATGGTATTGTGACGATGTGACCATGTGTACATATCAACCATTCTAATAACATTACTCTCCCCCTACGCTGAGTCATACGCGTTCCAAAAACATACCCGGCTGAACCATATATAAAAATTTTAAGAATTTACATTGAATGCCTTCAACCATGTATTTATGTTGTTGATTTTGAGGAAACCAAATTAAGTTAGCATGTTCCCATTTCGAAGGCAAATATGTTTTATATAAGGTAATTAAGCGTACTATATTTTTAAAACTGGGAGAGTTCTAATATAAAAAACACAGAGCCTTTGATAAACCCTTAATTACTTCGTCATGGTGACAGTTAAAAGTTAATTTCGAGTCAAAATTAACACCAAGATCTTTAAAGGTTGAAGCATTTTCAACTATAGTGCCATTAATTGAATAAATGAACCTCACAGAATTTACTTTTCTGGTAATTGACATGAAATTGCACTTTTTAATATTTAAATCCAGCCCGTTTACCACACACCAATTAGCAACCTTACCACGCTGCAAAATCATGCATATAAAAGATGTTGACAAGTCAATATTGTTGAAAGGGCGTTTATAAATATATGAACAGCAAGAGCCCTTAAATTGGATTTAAAATTATTGCAAGTGAAATATGATTCATGTCATTAAGATGTCATTATATAGATGATTTACAAAAACCAAAGTTATCCATCTTAGCAATCAAAAGGTTATGATCAACTATGTCAAAAGCTTTTGACATGTCCCTGTACATAACATCAATTTGACCAGCAGAGACAATATTTTCAGCAATGTCATGAGTACCACCGTATTGATTAGTTACAATCGAGTGAATGGGAATAAAACCATGATGATTATTCAATAGATACGGTTTAGTTTAGGAAAGGTAAAAGTTTTAATTGCTAAGTTGAAAGAAATGAAAGCGGAAAGCAAATAATGGAAGCACAACCTGTCAAAAGAAATGCAGGCATATTTTCATCACCAGAAGAATATTTATTAGAAAGCTTCTTAAGAATGTCATAAACAACTTTTTTCCAAAATAGGAGAAAAGGAAAAACTAGGTATATACCTGAAATTAGATAACGGAAAATTATTATATGGGGAAACATAAACAGATTTAAAAAAATACGAAAGCTATTTAAATCTTTGTACAAATCTCTTATTCTTTAAGAATATTTATAATTTATGTATTATATATAAGCTGTTTTTTTTTGTTTCTATATATATTGGATGTAGTGACCTGTGTAAACGTATTGTATGCACCAATAACTTATTATTATTATTATTATTATTAATATTTTCAGAGTTGTCAAGCTTTTTATTTTTATCTATTAATATCAACGGCATTCTGAGTGTAATAGATCTTTTTGAGTTAGGTAGATTCCAAATTGACTTGGATTAAAAATTACTCGATTTTTGATAGTAAATATGTATGAGTTATAAGCAGATTTAGTTTTACGTTTAATTAATGCTCGTAGGTATCTAAAATCAGGACTCACAGATTTAGTTTAGTCTAAGAATTTTTCAAGTAGAGTTCTTTCCTTTGATTAGATGTATAATTTTAATTTTTAAAAAAAATTCAAAATCCTTCACCTAATGTGTTCAGGACTTAGCAATACTTAACATGTTCCTGAAAATTTTCTATGAAGCTTGCGATTTGTTTGATGAATTAAGTAATCTTAATTAAATTTACGATGAATTAAATTCTCACATAACCCGTGGTGACAAATTTTATAATAATTAGAGGTTGGTTAAACTCTTAGTGTTAATTAAACTCTTGTGTTGTTTGTTGTAAAATTGTGAAACACCAAGAGTTTAATTAACATTTAATTAATTTCATTTGTGTATTTTTTTAGAAATTAATAAAGTATTATACGTATTTGTTCATTTTTGTATAAGGGCACATATTTATGAATATAATTCGACATTTTTTATAAATTAGAATCCGATTTTTGCTTATTTTGGTTTTGTCTAATACAATTATTTTTCTACTTTTCCTTTTTACATATGTAATAGCTGGAAAATTATCATTGCAATGTTTGTTTCATTGTTGTTACTCTACCACGAATGTGAAATTCCCGGAATTTCAGATGTTCTTTTATTTGCTCCGGTTCAATATCTCTAAAGAACCTAGACACAAAAATCAATTTTCGTGAAACTATTTCTGCGACAGGTAGATCTAAATTAATCTATGCATTTAGCTAATTCTTTAAGAAACCTAGATATTTTTAATTCTTCAGTGGTTCTATGGATTGGCTTCAATATGCATTTTAATAAAAAAACAATAATAAGTTGGTAATTTGTGTCTGTGATATGTTTGAAAATTATGGATTACATTCAATTCTCACATTTCCTCCTCGAGGAGGAAATACACTCGATACTATTTGTACTAACATTCCAACCGATAAATATTCGGTAACTTGTATAAACACTACACACTCTAATCATAAAGTAGTGTGTGTAGAGTCATTTTGCGAATTAAAGAATATTGTAATAAATTAAAAACATCCGCGAATTTAGAACGGGTACATTTGCATGAAAAGCAATACTGGGCAATAATAAAACAAGGAAAAATAAATGCTAATAAATAATTCTACTAATAAAGCTATGTGACAAATCACACACTCAAATAGTAATCAAGATTCATGTCTTAAAGAACACGAACGAGCTTTTAGATTAAAATATAACAATTTTGCTTTTGCTAATCATTTATTGGACAATAATAATATTTTCAGTAAGGATGTTTCATAAAGCTAAAATTAATCCTGATTTTCCCTTCTTAATAACCAGACTTACATAATGTATTCTCCTCTTTTCGAAGGTATATAAATAAGACCTGTTAAACTCTTTAAGTACTTTATGTTTGATAATGATCACTTTATGATTATGTTATTTGAAGTTTTTCATTCAGTTGGCAGTGCTATCGCCCAATGGTATTATTTAGATGCAGCTGTTGTTAATTCATATATTGTCATAATTGGGTCAAAACGTGGAGCTTAAATATTTCAAGGTCAATGATTTGTGGCTCAGACTTTAACTGAAAAGAAATGCACCATCAACATCTGAACTTCTACTCAAGATAATAACTCGAAACCCAATATTACATAGGAAATACGAAAAAAGATTTAAAACAATTATCAAAACGTACTACTTTGAAGAGATCTGCGCTATGTAGCACAAAAAAATTCACACGTCCTGGTACTGTACTGTCTACAAAGTTCCACTTTGTTTTAATGAAAAGTTGTTTCAATGAATATTATTCGAAACATTATTTGCATGTATGGTTTGAATATAAAAAGACTTATTGAAATGTTATTTTTTTAATTTCCATTTTTTATAAAATTGAAACGAGGAGTCAATAAATTTACCTAAATTATTTTATTCATTTAGTTTTTTTAACTAGTAACATCTAAATTAATTATTGGCACTAATCTTTTTGCTTTTGGAGATGCTTTAAGTATCTTTATAAACACTTTTTTTCAATATTTAATGAATTGGGAACTTTAAATGAAAATACACTTCGTTATAAGTGTATTTTCATTTAAAGTTCCTGATTCAAGATGTATCACAAAGTGATGGCTTCAAGCATTAAACATATTTAATGAATTGAGTTAAATAGGCAATAATAATAAGTTGATTCAACTAATCTATATATATACTGCAGCCATTAATAAGAAAATATATAGCTGAATAGTGTATAACGTAAATGAAAGGCACTATGCTTCCGACGAAGAGGGCACTAAAAATCATTATTGAATCTCAGCGTTAATAAACACGTCGTAAAGATATCGAAGTGCCGATGGAACAGACATCTAAAATTACGTCCGGGCACAAGGCAAAACATAAAATGCTGTATATAATGGCCCACTCGCACACTGGACAATGGACGAGTTTTTATTTAGGAGCGGCCTCCCTTCTAGTTCCGCTTCCAACGTATTGTCCCTTTGGTCCTCACGATTTGCGCCGTCCAGTTCTACTGAAGTCTTAATTAGGGGGCAGCTCCCTAGCGGACGGGAGCTCATTTGTCGGAACTTTAAAGCACGATAGCGTATATAGTGTTATTTAAACTAATCGTATTTGATGCAGTGTTCTAAAATTCTAAAAGGTAAACTAAATGTATACAGAGTGTTTATTAAATGTAATAGTAAAAATTTAAAGGGTTGTTCCCTGGATCATTCCAAGATTAATTTGTCATTTGAATATTTATTAAAGGCTGTTTTATTTTGAAGATATAGGGCGAAAAAAAAAATTCGACAATAACAGGATTTTATTACCAAAAATACTTGCAAAGTTTTTTAGTCTACAAGAACTATTAAAATGACTACATGCAGTTTGGATGCAATATGTAATTTTAAATTTAAATGACATTGCTGTGAAATCCTCTTTACATGTTGCTTCTCCTAAGTCACTTTATTTCTAGGAATCATACTTTTTGAAAAATTTTATCCTTTATAAAAGTGGCTGCTAAGTAATTTCTAATAATTTTGATTATTTAATTGGAGCCAAAACACGCTAACTTTGGCTATTAACAAATCCATCAAGGTGAAAATGTGCTTCATCACAACATGCATAAAAATTTCGCTTTCCCAAAGTTTTTAAATGCAAGGTTATCAAATACATAAAAATTATGTACGGTGTATAATGATACATTAAGATGAGTTCTTGTGTTATGTCTTAGAGACATGCTCCAAGCAATTTATTTTCACTGTTTGGAAACGTTTTTAAAAATTAACCTTACATACGAATAATTTAAAAATCACAAAATCTATAAAGGATGAACGCATTTTTGACCCACCGCTAAAACAATTGACGTACGTTGGCTAGAAACAATATGGCAGCACTGAAAACTTAAATTGAAAAAACGCGAATTATTTTCCCTCTTTGAAATGTTTTAAAAAGTTAACCTTAAGTTTGATTAATTTAATAATCCCAGAATTTATAAAGGATGAACTTATTTTTGACCCACCACTAAAACAATCGACGTACGATGGCTAGAAACAATATAGCAGCACTCAAAACGTAAATTGAAAAAACGCGATTTAAATTCACTGTTTTGAAACGTTTTAAATATTAACCTCAAGTACGATTAATCAAAAAATCACAAATTCTACAAAGAATGAACGCATTTATAACCCACCAGTAAAACAATTGACGTACGATGGCTAAAAACAATATGATAGCACTGAAAACGTAAATTGAAAAAACGCGATTTATTTTCCCTGTTTGGAAACGTTTTTAAAAATTAACCTCAAGTGCGATTAATTAAAAAATCACAAAATCAATCAAGCATGAACTCATAATTGACTCACCACTAAAACAATTGACGTACGATGGCTGGAAACAATATGGCAGTACTCAAAAGGTAAATTTAAAAAAACGCGAATTATTTTCACTTTTTGAAATGTTTTTAAAAATTAGCCTCATGTGCGATTAATTAAAACATCACACAATCTATAAAGGTTGAGCGCATTTTTGACCCATTACAAAAACTGATTGACGTACGTTGGTTAGAAACAATATAGCAGCGCTCAAAACTTAAATAGAAAAAACGCAAATTATTTTCACTGTTTTAATACGTTTTTAAAAATTAACCTCAAGTACGATTAATTTAAAAATCACAAAATCTATAAAGGATGAACGCATTTATAACCCACCACTAAAACAATCGACGTACGATGGCTGGAAACAATATGGCAGCACTCAAAACGTAAATTGAAAAAAACGCGACTTATTTTCACTGTTTGGAAAGGTTTTTAAAAATTAACCTCAAGTACGATTAATTTAAAAATCACAAAATCTATAAAGGATGCACGTATTTTTAACCCTCCACTAAAACAATCGACGTACGATATCTAGAAACAATATGGCAGTACTCAAAACTTAAATTGAAAAAACGCGAATTATTTTCACTGCTTTGGAAACGTTTTTAAAAATTAACCACACATACTATTAATTTAAGAAATGACAAAATCTATAAAGCATAAACGCATTATTGACCCACCACTAAAACAATTGATATCCGTTATTTAGAAACAAAATGACAGCGCTCAATAGTTAAATTGAAAAAATGCGAATTATTTTCACCGTTTTGAAATGTTTTTAAAAATTAACCTCAAGCGCGATTAATTAAAAAATCACAAAATCAATAAAGCATGAACTCATGATTGACCCACCATTAAAACAATTGACGTACGATGGCTGGAAACAATATGGCAGCACTCAAAAGGTAAATTTAAAAAAACGCGAATTATTTTCCCTTTTTGAAATGTTTTTAAAAATTAGCCTCAAGTGCGATTAATTTAAAAATCACAAAATCTATAAGGATGAACGCATTTTTGATTAACCACTAAAACAATCGACTTACGTTGGCTAGAAACAATATGGCAGCGCTCAAAACTTAACTTGAAAAAACGTGAATTGTTTTCACTGCTTTGGAAACATTTTTAAAAATTAACCACACATACTATTAACTTAAAAAATGACAAAATCTATAAAGCATGAACGCATTATTGACCCACCACTAAAACAATTGACGTCCGTTGTTTAGAAACAAAATGACAGCGCTCAAAAGTTAAATTGAAAAAATGCGAATTATTTTCACCGTTTTGAAATGTTTTTAAAAATTAACCACACCTACTATTAATTTAAAAATGACAAAATCTATAAATCATAAACGCATTATTGACCCACCACTAAAACAAATGACGTCCGTTGTTTAGAAACAAAATGACAGCGCTCAAAAGTTAAATTGAAAAAACGCGAAATATTTTCACTGTTTGGAAACGTTTTCAAAAATTAAACTCAACTGCGATTAATTAAAAAAACACAAAATCTATAAAGGATGAACGCATTTTTGACCCACCACTAAAACAATCGACGTACGATGGCTGGAAACAATATGACAGCACTGAAAACTTAAATTGAAGAAACGCAAATTCTTGAATGTTGTCGGCGTTAACTTGGTGGTACATTTTAATAAGATAATTAAAACACTTTAACTTTGTTTTACCACAAAAAATATTTATTGCATATAAAGTTTATGTTTGATAATGAACAGTGAATGTTCGAAACTATAGTCACAGCAATAAATATTTTTTGTGGTAAAACAAAGTTAAAGTGAAACGCAAATTATTTTCACTGTTTGGAAACGTTTTTAAAAATTAACCTCAAGAGGGATTAATTAAAAAATCACAAATTCTACTAAGAATGAACGCATTTATAACCCACCACTAAAACAATCGACGTATGATGGCTGGAAACAATATGGCAGCACTCAAAACGTAAATTGAAAAAACGCGACTTATTTTCACTGTTTGGAAACGTTTTTAAAAATTAACCTCAAGTACGATTACTTTAAAAATCACAAAATCAATAAAGGATGCACGTATTTTTAACCCTCCACTAAAACAGTCGACGTACGATGGCTAAAAACAATATGGCAGCACTGAAAACTTAAATTGAAAAAACGCAAATTATTTTCACTGTTTGGAAACGTTTTAAAAATTAACCTCAAGTGCGATTAATTAAAAAATCACAAATTCTATAAAGGATGAACGCATTTATAACCCACCACTAAAACAATCGACGTACGATGGCTAGAAACAATATGGCAGCACTGAAAACTTAAATTGAAAAAACGCGAATTATTTTCACTGTTAGGAAACGTTTTTTAAAAATTAACCCCAAGAGGGATTAATTAAAAAATTACAAATTCTACTAAAAATTAACGCATTTATAACCCACCAGTAAAACAATTGACGTACGATAGCTAAAAACAATATGGCAGCACTGAAAACTTAAATTGAAAAAACGCGAATTATTTTTACTGTTTTGAAACGTTTTTAAAAATTAACCTCAAGTGCGATTAATTAAAAAATCACAAATTCTATAAAGGATGAACGCATATATAACCCACCACTAAAACAATCGACGTACGATGACTAGAAACAATATGGCAGCACTGAAAACTTAAAAATTGAAAAAAAGCAAATTATTTTCACTGTTTGGAAACGTTTTTAAAAATTAATCTCAAGAGGGATTAATTAAAAAATCACAAATTCTACTAAGAATGAACGCATTTATAATCCACCAGTAAAACAATTGACGTACGATGGCTAAAAACAATATGGCAGCACTGAAAACTTAAATTGAAAAAACGCGAATTATTTTCACTGTTTTGAAACGTTTTTAAAAATTAACCTCAAGTACGATTAATTTAAAAATCACAAAATCTATAAAGGATGAACGCATTGACCCACCACTAAAATAATTGATGTACGATGGCTGGAAACAATATGGCAGCACTCAAAAATAAATTTAAAAAAAACGCGAATTATTTTCCCCCTTTGAAATGTTTTTAAAAGTTAACCTTAAGTTTGATTAAATTAAAAATCGCAGAATCTATAAAGGATGAACGCATTTTTAACCCACCACTAAAACAATCGACGTACGATGGCTAGAAAGAATATGGCAGCACTCAAAACCTAAATTGTAAAAACGTGAATTATTTTCACTGTTTGGAAACGTTTTTAAAAATTAACCTCAAGTGCGATTAATTAAAAAATCACAAATTCTATAAAGGATGAACGAATTTATAACCCACCACTAAAACAATTGACGTACGATGGCTAGAAACAATAAGGCAGCACTCAAAATTTAAATTGAAAAAACGCGAATTATTTTCACTGTTTGGAAACGTTTTTAAAAATTAACCTCAAGAGGGATTAATTAAAAAATCACAAATTCTACTAAGAATGAACGCATTAATAACCCAGCAGTAAAACAATTGACGTACGATGGCTAAAAACAATTTGGCAGCACTGAAATCTTAAATTAAAAAACGCGAATTATTTTCACTGTTTTGAAACGTTTTTAAAAATTAACCTCAAGTGCGATTAATTAAAAAATCACAAATTCTATAAAGGATGAACGCATTTATAACACACCACTAAAACAATTGACGTACGATGACTAAAAACAATATGACAGCACTGAAAACTTAAATTGAAAGAACGCAAATTATTTTCACTGTTTGGAAACGTTTTTAAAAATTAACCTCAAGTACGATTAATTCAAAAATCACAAAATCTATAAAGGATAAATGCATTTTTGACCAACCACTAAAACAATCGACGTATATTAACTAGAAACAATATGGCAGCACTGAAAACTAAAATTGAAAAAAACGCAAATTATTTTCACTGTTTGGAAACGTTTTTAAAAATTAACCTGAAGTGCGATTAATAAAAAAATCACAAATTCTATAAAAGATGAACGCATTTATAACCCACCACTAAAACAATTGACGTACTATGGCTAGAAACAATATCGCAGCGCTCAAAAAATAAATTGAAAAAACGCGAATTATTTTCACTGTTTTAAAAATTAAACCTCATATGCGATTAATAAAAAAATCACAAGATTAATAAAGCATAAACGCTAAAACAATTGACGTACGATGGCTGGAAACAATATGGCAGCACTCAAAAAGTAAATTTAAAAAAACGCGAATTATTTTCACTGTTTTTAAATGTTTTCAAAAATTAACCTCAAGTACGATTATCTGCAAAATGAAACTCCAGTTTTGAAATTTGTTATTGTTAACTGAGAAAGTTCAGCCGTACTAAGCCAATGCTCGTATTTAAATCTGCAGGAGAGGCTTCAAATTCATGCAGTTTGTTTCTAACAGATTGAATATTTAAGTGAATAAATCTAATAATTTTTGACGAACAATTATCAATGTTTGTATGTTGTTTTATGTTTGAACGTGACGTTTTATTCGCTAAAAAAGAATATCTTTGAATTTTGATATTTTTTGACCAGCTAGAAGGATTTTGCATCTTCTCAAGACTATTGTTGGAGGTGATATATTTTTGTATATATTTTTCTACCATATCCTCTGTGCAATCCTTTGTGGTTCTTCCCATGAAGTACCAGACCTGAGGGGAAGTTACATACAATTCTGAGTTATGTCCAGTACATACAATGGTTTTATTTTTCCTGTGTTTTCGCTTTCTATTAATTTCTGTCCAGTCTTCTTTGTGTGCTGGTCCGTTTTTTGGGTTGCCTTCAATATGTTTTCTGTTAATTTCCATCGAGCCTCTTATCGGTGCGCCTTTTATGTTGCCTACGATCTCCGCTGTCGTTGTATTTGTGTTTTGTTGTATATTCAAATTTTGCAGTCCATTACATCCGATTGGTGCTTCTCGAGTTCTTTGAAAGCACTAACATTGGTCGCATTTTTCGATTTCTTCTTCGTTTGGGATGTGATACATTGTTCATGATTTTCCACAGTTGGTGACAATGATTGATAATTTTTGTTATGATCAGTCTATTAAGGAATTAAAAGCGTATCATCCATTCTTTAAGCAGTATGAATTGTGTGTTAGATTATATTTTTAGTCTTCTTCATAAACAAATCTGAATCAAACAATAATCTACTTAATGGACTCAATAAAAATATTATTATTGCAACAACATCTGCAATAAGTGAAGGATCATTTAAAGGTAAATGGCTATTTGTGGCCGTACCTTGAAAATAAACGGGTCGTTACTGTCGGATGGCGCGCATGAAAGAATGTGAGCGAGGGGGTGAGTGGTGGGGGTTCGCCACTATGTCCATTAACTGTTTTGTGGTGGGCTTTTTTCGGCGTAAATGGGCTGTAATTGCATGAATGCCGGAATGGATTCGGGCGATCGCGCCACCGGTGGAAACGTCCTTTCAGGAGTGTTTCATGCTAATAAACCTTTCCTGAACTAAATTTATATGGAGGACCCTAATGCCTTATAACCACTATATAAAAATTAATTTTTCAGTATATAAAATTATTGCTACAAAATAATTCATTTATTTACAGCAATAACTAAACTATAATAGGCAAATAAATAATTTATTCTTTCCTAAAATTTTATTCTATTAAGTTATTTATAAAAATAACTTCTTGCCTAGAAGATGCTCGAATGTATCGTGTTCGCGTTTATTGATTCCTCAATACTGCACTCTGGATGCGAGAAGTTGGAACGAATGTACACGAGTGCTTGATAGTTTGAAATTATTTTTATTTTTAGAGTTAAACCCAATATTAGTTTAAAACGTGTTTAAATCCCTCTTTTATTTTTAATTACCTTAATTAACTTAATTTAGGAAATATTAACAAAAACGCATCAGTTAATTTATTGGGTTTAATTAAAACACCTTTAAATCACAACTTTAACTTAAAAAACACACAAGAACAACACGAGAAAATTAACAGAAAAAAAAATAAAATATTTTCTAAGTTATATAACAAAATGTTAATTTTATTCAAGTGTTGGCTGTTAAAAAAATATTTTTAATAATGAGACAAATAATTATTTTATTATTTTTCTTTATTCATTTTAAAAGCAATTACAATATATGGTGGATGCGCCGGGCACTCGCTTTGTTTTTCATGTTTTAATATTAAAAACACAATTCTACAGCAATTCCACTGAATTATTCGAATATAAAAGACTGTAAACAAAACGGGAATAACTCTTTTAAGCGATACCTCACGTAAAAACGTGTTAAATGAGCCGCGTTAGATAACGGCACAAACCCCTCATTACACACGTTGTTGTGAACTTAATTTTCGTTACCACGGAGCAAATTCAATTAACCCGATTACAAACTGATAATCAGGTAATGTCTAATAACGCCAGATCGATATCCTATTCTATTGTAAACTATTATAAGGCACAATAATTCCATTACGACGCCGAAATATATTAAAACGGACGAAATTTATATTAGCAAATTCGAGACCCCCGCAACTGTTGTCGGTGCGTGGTGGGTTATTATTGTTCGCAGCCTTGTATCTGATAACGTAAACAATAATTAAAAGCGGGAGGGTACATAATTAATGCTTGCAACTTGCTAGAAATTAATGGAAAATTTATAAAGCGAATTTTCAGTAATTACGCTTCTAGGTAATAGACAACTTTGTTTGTTATTGTGTATTCTATATGCATACATACACTATTATACTATAATAATAAATAATATTTCTCTTGATATTAGCTAAAATTATAAATGTTTATTTTAGAAATACCGTGGATGTATGAATCGTTTAAGGATGAAATGAAATCAAAGTTCAGATAATAGTTTAAAGTTTACTATCTTATGATGTAGTCTAAATGAAAAACGCAACGCATCCCTAAAATATGTTTGCACGTTATCTGGGAGTCACATTATCGGGGTGTCGGGTTTATCAAAGGGTGCCCGTTAGGGTAGCGACGATGACGGATTGAAGACGTCGCGAGACCCATCACGTGGAAATGGGGGAGGTGGCGCGTTCGTATTACGGTTGACATTGATACCTACTTATGGAAAGCCATTTTCCCGAGAATCCGGGAATAATCGCTAAAAATAAATCGCTACAGAAGTGGCCGCCACCGCCGGCCCGCATCCCCCCACCACCACGTCCAATTTCACCACCGGCGGTGCAGATAAAGCGGTCTTAACGGTTCTATTAATCAAAACTTACAAGCGACTTAACATTGTCCCATTACAAAGAGCACCTAAGTATAAATATCGATCACAAGAATGGAGACGTCGGCTCCGGGAAATTAATAACCTATGGGGAGGGCGAGGGCGAGGCCGAACGGACGCCCGAAACGCTCCGTTCGAATTTAATCTGCGGAACTTTCCGCGGACTCTTCCGTGCCCTATTCATTTACTTTCGCCGTCGACCCTACTCCAGAAACTACCGTAACCAAAGGGCCATCATAATGGATTCAATCGGGCGTAAATTTTAATATTGGTATCGATCATGTCGAAAATTAAAATTCTGTTTAATCGATATAGCAAAACTTCTATTCAATTGATAAACGAAATTAAAACTTTTATTTTATCTTCTAAGGTTATATATTGAACAATAAATACTCATATTTCAAGGTCAAGCCCTGAACTCGTCTTCGGTCTCGTTTGGGAGAGCGTAGCACACCACGTAAACGACGCTGTACACTTCCACCCAGACTTTTTTACAAACGAAGAAAAAGAAAAATTTCTCGTTTGCTTATGTATTGAAAACTTAGAAGAACGTAGTTCAATTGTACCAAAAGAAATTAGCTAATTTTACACATAAAAACAATTGAAATTATAAAGAAAGAAAAAATATTTTTTATTAAAAGAAAAACTTTTCAAATTCGGTCAAAACCTATTAATATTTTACCAAAGAGAAAATAAGAGTTGAAACTTTTGTAAGAATACTTTTAAAAGATTATAAAAGAAAATCAAAGAAATAGTGCTGAAAATTCTCAAAAGTTATTTACTAAGTAATAAAAAAAATACCTAGTTTTACACCAAAACAATTGAAATTGTCAGAAAGAAAACATTTTTTATTTTTAAAAGAAAAATTTATCGATAAACCAATTATGCAAAATACGAAGAAATTTTGTAAGAAGTGTTTAAAACTTGCTTCAATTTATTAAAAAATAGTTTTATTTATTGCACTAGAAAACCAAACACAAATACTACTTTTACACAAAGGAGTATCAATTGAGTATCAAAGAAAAAAACAATGTTTTACGCAAAACAGCAATAGAAAATTATTATCAAGACTTGCAACTAACAAACAAGAGCCGACAATCAACAGATGTTAAATTCCAGATGACAGATCACAGATGACAGTTGACAGATGACAGACGACAGATTGCAGAGGACAGATAACTGATAATGATCAAAAAGATTAAAAACTAACAAACAAAAGACGACAGACAATGATAAATACCAGATCACAAATCACCGATTACAGATTACAGGTGCCAGATATCAGATAATAGATAACCAAAGATAATAGATGACAGATGACATGACAAATGATAGACAACAAATGATATGAAGGTTATAACAGACGCTAGTTGCTATATAATAGATGACAAATGACAATCGTCAGATGACGGCAACAGATAACAGATAATAGTTGACAGATGGCAGTCGTCAGATGACACATAACCATAATTAAAAAGACTTAAAAGTAAACAATAGATGTTATATACCAGATGACAGTTGACAGACCTCAAATGACATATGACAGACGACAGATAACAGATAACAGATGAAAGTTGACAGATAATAGATGACGCGACAGATGACAGATAACAGATAACAGAAGATGACAATTGACATGTGACAGATAACTATAGTTAAAAATACTTCAATCTAATAAACAAGAGACGACAAACAACACATGTAAAATGCAAGATGACAGATCACAGATGACAGGCGACAGATGACAGAGGACAGATAACTATGGTCAAAAAGATTAAAGACTAACAAACAAAAGACGACAGACAACGGATGATAAATTCCAGATGACAAATCACAGATTACAGATGACAGATAACAGATAATCACAGATAACAGATGACAAAATACATGACAAATGACAGATAACAAATGATATGAAGGTTATGAGAGACGATATATGACATATAATAGATGACCGATGACAATCGTCAGATGATATATGACAGGCGACAGATAACAGATAATTATTGACAGATGACAGTCGTCAGATGACACATAACTATAGTTAAAAAGACTTGAAAGTAACAAAGAAGAGGCCACAAACAATACATGTTAAATACCAGATGACAGATGACAGACATCAAATGACATATGACAAACGACAGATGACAGATAACAGATGATAGTTGATAGATAATAGATGACGCGACAGATGACAGATAACAGAAGATGATAAATGACAGGAGACAGATAACTATGGTTAAAAATACTTCAATCTAATAAACAAGAGACGACAAACAACAGATGTAAAATGCTAGATGACAGATCACAGATGACAGACGACAGATGACAGAGAACAGATAACTATGGTCAAAAATATTAAAAACTAACAAACAAAAGACGACAGACAACTGATGATAAATTCCAGATAACAAATCACAGATTAAAGATTACAGATGACAGATAACAGATAACCATAGATAGCAAATGACATATGTCATGGCAAATGACAGATAACAAATGATATGAAGGTAATGAGAGACGATAGATAACATATAATCGATGACAAACGACAATCGTTAGATCATATATGACAGGCGACAGATAACAGATAATAGTTGACAGATGGAAGTCGTCAGATGATACATAGTCATAGTTAAAAAGAATTTAAAGTAACAAAGAAGAGGCGACAAACAATAGATGTTAAATACCAGATGACAGATGACAGACGTCAAATGACGACAGATGACAGATAACAGATGATAGTTGACAGATAATAGATGACGCGACAGATGACAGATAACAGATAACAGAAGATGACAAATGACAGGTGACAGATAACTATGGTTAAAAATACTTCAATCTAATAAACAAGAGTCGACAAACAACAGATGTAAAATGCAAGATGACAGATCACAGATGACAGACGACAGAGGACAGATAACTATGGTCAAAACGATTAAAAACTAACAAACAAAACACGACAGACAACGGATGATAAATTCCAGATGACAAATCACAGATTACAGATTACAGATGACAGATAACATATAACATATAACCACAAATAACAGATGACAGATAAAATGACAAATGACAGATAACAAATGATATGAAGGTAATGAGAGACGACAGATGACATATAATCGATGACAAATGACAATCGTTAGATGACATATGACAGGCGAAAGATAACAGATAATAGTTGACAGATGACAGTCGTCAGATGACACATAGCCATAGTTAAAAAGTCTTTAAAGTAACAAAGAAGAGGCGACAAACAATAGATGTTAAATACCAGATGACAGATGACAGACCTCAAATGACATATGACAGACGACAGATGACAGATAACAGATGATAGTTGACAGATAATAGATGACGCGACAGATGACAAATAACAGATAACAGAAGTTGACAAATGACAGGTGACAGATAACTATGGTTAAAAATTCTTGAATCTAATAAATAAGAGACGACAAACAACAGATGTAAAATGCCAGATGAGCGATCACAGATCACATACGATAGATAACAAATGATAGATGACATTTAACTATGGTCAAAAAACTTGAAACTAACAAACAATAAACAGACAACAGATGACAGAAGGTAAAGGATAAAAATAGATGATATATTAAGAAGATAAAATGCCAGATTGCAGATGACAGATGACAGACGTCAAGCGACAGATGACAGATAACAGAAGATGATAAATGACAGGAGACAGATAACTATGGTTAAAAATACTTCAATCTAATAAACAAGAGACGACAAACAACAGATGTAAAATGCTAGATGACAGATCACAGATGACAGACGACAGATGACAGAGAACAGATAACTATGGTCAAAAATATTAAAAACTAACAAACAAAAGACGACAGACAACTGATGATAAATTCCAGATAACAAATCACAGATTAAAGATTACAGATGACAGATAACAGATAACCATAGATAGCAAATGACATATGTCATGGCAAATGACAGATAACAAATGATATGAAGGTAATGAGAGACGATAGATAACATATAATCGATGACAAACGACAATCGTTAGATCATATATGACAGGCGACAGATAACAGATAATAGTTGACAGATGGAAGTCGTCAGATGATACATAGTCATAGTTAAAAAGAATTTAAAGTAACAAAGAAGAGGCGACAAACAATAGATGTTAAATACCAGATGACAGATGACAGACGTCAAATGACGACAGATGACAGATAACAGATGATAGTTGACAGATAATAGATGACGCGACAGATGACAGATAACAGATAACAGAAGATGACAAATGACAGGTGACAGATAACTATGGTTAAAAATACTTCAATCTAATAAACAAGAGTCGACAAACAACAGATGTAAAATGCAAGATGACAGATCACAGATGACAGACGACAGAGGACAGATAACTATGGTCAAAACGATTAAAAACTAACAAACAAAACACGACAGACAACGGATGATAAATTCCAGATGACAAATCACAGATTACAGATTACAGATGACAGATAACATATAACATATAACCACAAATAACAGATGACAGATAAAATGACAAATGACAGATAACAAATGATATGAAGGTAATGAGAGACGACAGATGACATATAATCGATGACAAATGACAATCGTTAGATGACATATGACAGGCGAAAGATAACAGATAATAGTTGACAGATGACAGTCGTCAGATGACACATAGCCATAGTTAAAAAGTCTTTAAAGTAACAAAGAAGAGGCGACAAACAATAGATGTTAAATACCAGATGACAGATGACAGACCTCAAATGACATATGACAGACGACAGATGACAGATAACAGATGATAGTTGACAGATAATAGATGACGCGACAGATGACAAATAACAGATAACAGAAGTTGACAAATGACAGGTGACAGATAACTATGGTTAAAAATTCTTGAATCTAATAAATAAGAGACGACAAACAACAGATGTAAAATGCCAGATGAGCGATCACAGATCACATACGATAGATAACAAATGATAGATGACATTTAACTATGGTCAAAAAACTTGAAACTAACAAACAATAAACAGACAACAGATGACAGAAGGTAAAGGATAAAAATAGATGATATATTAAGAAGATAAAATGCCAGATTGCAGATGACAGATGACAGACGTCAAGTGACAGATGTTAGTTGACCCCTCTTTTCGCCTTTCTTAGGCTCATTTTTTCGTCCATTTCTTTGCCAGGCTCGTGTATCGTGTAGCCTTCAGCTGTATACTACATCTGTCGCTGCCTACGTTTTGAGATGATGATAATTTGGTAATGGTATAAAAATAGCAACCCCATCGATTAAAATTATAAAAGAGGCTGCGATAGGGGACGAAACAGGAAGAAAGAGAGATGCTTCCTATAAGTTAAGAGTTGAGTAGAAGATTTGTTTCGTTTTAGAATAGAACAGGGAAGGAGTGGATGTCTTTGTGGGAATTTCTACGCAACCTTAGAAACATTTTCAGGTTTGAGTCGGTTTATCAAAATCCTGTTTTCGATGTAAAATTTTAAACGGTCCGTCGTAGGATGGATGTGTGATAATTTTCATGCGGATTAAAATATGCGTGCAGTCTGGGTTAACGTAATCTCTTCGAGTAATTGAAGTTGTTAGGGTAGAGCCAAGTATCCGCAGATTCAACCTACGGGATTGGTTCAGACTATCAACCACTAAATTATTCCGCTCAGCCATCTCTAAATTAAGGATTGCCATGTTGATCTGCAACCTCCGAGGGAGACGCTGAATAGAAGAAGAAGAAGAAGCGTAATTTCTTGCAACAGTGGCCAAGAGGAATGATTTGTTGGCCCAGTGATAGAGTTGAGTTACCCAGTTCTTAGAAACATTGCTTATACGAATTAAGTCTTTCAATTCCCTGTTGGTCATCACTGTGTGGCTGTGGACTTGTGATGAACTCCGAAAGTCCTGCAGAATTTCTTCCAAAAGTTTGATTGTAACTTTATAACTGTAGGCCTCGATCAGAGATGAACATCGATGGCGTTCCAAAACGTGAAATAGTTCACAAATGCTTTGACAGCGAAATCTGTTGTAATTTCAATAAGAGGACAAGTGTAAAGACATAAATAAAGACCAGAAACTACAAAATTTGTTAATCGGTCACCTGGGATTATAAATGTCGCAACAAGTGACACTGTAAGACGATAACTTTTGCTAATATTTTCTGATAGTAGATATTTTATACCAGTTAATATTTTTTGACATAGTAGTTGATATTTTTATTTTAATAATGTTTTAGACAGTTGATATTTTGCAGGTAATGTATTTTGACAGTTAATATTTTTGTTACGAATAATATTTTTTTCAGTTAACATTTTGGAAAGATAATATTTTTAAACAATTAATGCTTTTTGACAGTTGGCGTTTTTTGGCAATTGATATTTTTTAACCATTAATATATTTTATCAGTTTGTGCTCTTTAACAGTTCACAAATTTTGACAGTTGATATATTTCGGCGATTAATATTTTTTTAAAGTTAATGCTTTTAACCATTGATATTTTAAAATTATTAATTAATTATATAATTAATATTTGACAGTTGATAATTAATGATATTTGAAAGATGATCTTTTTTACGAGTTGAGAGTATTGACAGCGAATACTTTTTGGCGGTCAATATTGTTTGACAGTTAATGCTTTTTGACAATAGATTTATTTGACAGTTAATATTTTGTACCAGTTAATGCTTTTTGGCAATTGATATTTTTTGACAGTAAATTTGGTAGTTCGTATTTATTGTCAGTTAATATTTTTGATAGTTGATATTTTTTAGGTAATGCATTTTGACAGTTAATATTTTTGTTATGACTAATGCTTTTTTACAGTTGATATTTTTGGAAAGTTCATACTCTTTGCTCTTTGACATGTTTGGATAGTTGCTAATTTTAGACCGTTAATAATCTTTGGTAGTTCATATTTTTGAGAGTAATGCTTTTAAAAATATGTTCATTTTTAAGAGTAAATACTTTTTGACAGTTGATATTTTTTGGCAGTTTATATTATTTGCATTGACAATTGGCATTTTGACAATTGATGTTTTTAAAAGTTGATTTTTTTAACCAGTTAATGCTTTCTGACCATTTATGTGTTTGAACAGTTAATATGGTAGTTAACTTTTTACAGTTAATAATTAGTGACAGTTATTTCATTTTGTTAGCTGAAATTTTTTGACAGTTTATATTTTTTCCAGATAAACTCTGACGGTCTAAATTTTGTAACAGTAGGCTGCTAATGTTTTTTACAGTTAATATTGTTTAGCAGTTGTTATTTTGACAGTTGACGTGTTTTTAGCAAATAATGCCTTTTAACAGTTAATATTTTCGACATGTGACTGTCGATGTTTGTTTTACAATTGAAACGTGTTTGAAATGAGACTTGGCAGATAAACTTCTTTAGAAATTTATGTTTTTTCATTGACTGTTTTACAGGGTGAAGTTTTTTTGGGATTGATTTTCTTTATTGTTAATCGACATTTGTTGATTGAAGTTTTTTGTTTTTAGATAATTTACAGGCAGATTAATTAAGACAGCTGAGGTTTGTTTAAAAATTAACGATTTAATTGATAAATTGCAATTGGTGTGTTTTTTGAGGTTTGTTAAATAATTGAAGTATGTTTGATTAAAAAAATGTTTTGTATAATTGACCGTTTTATTTATATTTGATCTGCAGTAGTGGTACTGACCAGAAAAGATTTCAATTCGACATCTTCAGATTGTAATTTTTTGCTTGGGTGTTGAGGTCTAAGGCGTTAATTTCAACTCGCGACAGTATGTTACCTAAGTTGTTGCTTTTTCCAAAGATGTTCCGGATGTCAGTAGTGAATTACGCGATAAATTTCAAGGATTAGTTTTCTCGCCCTGAAAATCTGTCCAAATTGAAAAAAATAGCAGCAATCTGGAAGTAATATTCCTTCTTCGTTTGTAGGTGCTTCTCCGAAATGACCAATAAAAATCCCTTATTAGGGCAAAAAGACCATAATTGACAAATAATTTAATGAAACCTCATCAAGAATGTCTTCATGGAATAACTGATACCAGAAGAATATAGGGTGAAAATGGAAGAACACATACTTGAATCCTAGCCTTTCCAAATCCGATCAAAATTTCTGTAGATTATATATATATACATTCTGTAGATATAATTTTTTGTTAGTGTGTTGGATAAAATAAATAATACCTAATACCTATCTAAAATCCCTAAATACAACAAACTCTCTACCTTTTAAATAATACATGAACTTCTTTGTGCCTAAATACACGCCTAATAATTAACGTCACAAGTTTGCGCTCAGTTGATGTGAAAGATTTAGAAATGAAAGGCAGCGGTCGTTGAATGCCAGAAATGTCCTTCCACTACAAGGCCATAGCAAAAAAAAAATTGAAAACCTCTAGAATGATGCTTAATTTCTTAACTGTGACTGTAACTACGGTCTTGGATGAAAAATAATGCAGCACGGATTGAGTGCATATCAATGATTTTTTGACGGAGTTGATGCGGTTTTTGTGGTGACAAAACACCCCAACATGATTTGTTTTATCACTTTTAGGTCAGCGAGTTACGGAATAGACAATAAAGATATCAATCCTGTACTCTGTAGGTTCTGAAGGAATTTTTTTTGTTTATGGAATTCTCTCAACAAGCGTAATTTCTTACTGTATGAACCCTGCAGTAGAGGATTTGTAGGTACAGCAAATATATTATTCTTAGAATTATTGTATAAGCCTTTAATTTGTCTAATGAGCTGCTCTACCGGACCGTTATACCCCTGCAGAATTGCTTTTAAGTTCAAAGCGTGCAATCCCATAGTTTAGAAATTATTTGGAAACAGAATCTGCACTAATTTTCCTGGCCAAGGCGCAATGCAGAAAGTATCTAAAAATTGGCTTCTATCTTGATTAAGATTTATTCCAATCATTGAATAATTTCCAAGAGGTGACGAGCATATTCGTGTTTGTCTTTGGTGAACATGAGTATGTTCGAAAAACGTAACTTAGAAGTCCATAAACCTTTAAAAAATTTACCCAAAAACTTATCTTGGAGTAATCGTAGGGGCCAAAAGGTGCTATTATTGTCATTTTTGAAATGTCTTGAGGATTGATTAAAATTTTATCGTATAAAAGTACAACAGCTATAGCCAATTCGTGTAAAAGTACCAAAAGATACCAGTCTGGAAAGGTTCTTTTATTTAAGCTACAGTGGTCATCACAGAGGCACCAAATACCATCTGATTTTATCACCACGTACAACGGCGTTGCCCAGGAACTAGTTAAATGAATAAAAGTGTGTCAAACTTTTTGTTTTGTCTTGATGTGATGTACAAAATTACTAGGCCTGGAAATTCGACAGAGGATTTCACACCAGGATTTTTCTGAAGTAATCTTGAACAAATATACTCCTTAAGAACCGTTCATTCGTTCAATCCGGACGTTTCGACGATATAACTCTCGTCACTCCTACCAGCGACCAGGACGCATCACCAACGTATAAAATTAATATATTACATCAGAATATACGCAGTGCATTTAATAAATTGGATGATTTACTCGTAGCAATACAAAATGAATACCCACAAATTATTTGTTTGACAGAAACATGGGCAAACAGTGATAATATAAATTTAATAAATCTTCCAGGGTATAAAAATATTTCAAATTTCACTAGATCTATTCACGAACATGGTGGTACACTAATACTGGTCGATTCTAAAATGGAAGCGCAAAAATACACTAATATAAGTAAATACTGTGTGGAAATGAATATAGAATGTGCAGCATGTACACTTAAAGTAAACAGTCGCAAACTAGCAATCATTTCAGTATATAGACCTCCAAGCGGTAAGTTAGAAATATTTTTTAGTAATTTGACAGAAATGCTAACAGAAATTCATGAACGACACGACTTTATCGTTCTATGTGGCGACTTTAATATAGATATTTCAAAATATTCACCGGAAGCACATTTAAACTCATAAACAAACTTCACCAATCAACAAGAATTGAATCAACAACCAGAGGATATTCGGAATCACAACTTGATGTAGCAGTAACCACATGGCCAGAAGATAAATTTGCTGTATCTAATAAAAATTATCACTTATCCGATCATCTCGGACAAATAATAACATTAGAAATTAATAATACCATACCAGTAAATAACAAAGAGCCGTCAGTTAAAAGACTAATAAATAATAATAATATAAACACATTACGATATTATTTGGGTACAGTAAATTGGAGTTTTATTGAGACAACTGATATGAACACAAGTTTCGATCTCTTTTTAAATGAATTCTTGTATAACTTTAATAAAGCCTGTCCTTTAAAGAAAAACCAAGGGAATTATGATACAAAACAAAAACAGTGGATAACAGCAGAAATAATAGAATCCAGTAAGAAATTGAAAGAATTATTTGAACTTAAAACACTACTTCGTTCATTAAATATCAACGATAGATACAAAATGCAGAAACAGCATCATAAAATCCTTATAAAGAATGCAAAAAAGAAATTTGTCGCAAATCAATTGGATTTAGCCGCAAACAGACAACAAAAAATTTGGTCTTTGGTTAATGAGAGCATTGGTAAAATTAAAGTAGGATCAAACAAAATAAACCTAAAAACCCTAAATGGTAATATATTAAATTCACCAATAAACTCGGCGGAAGTGTTCGCCAATTATTTTTCTTCTATTGCTTCCAACAAAATAATTCATCATTACGGAAATAACGTGTCCAATGAGTGTACGGTGCCATTATCACGTTCCAACTCTATGTTCCTGGAGCCTGCCGATGCGGAAGAAATTCGAAGAATTATTAAGAATTTAAAAAATAAATCCAGTTCGGGTTGTGATGAAATAACTGTGAAAATTTTAAAACAAGTAGTTGATGAAATCGTATTGCCACTCACATATCTAATAAATGTATCTTTATCTGCCGGAATTTTCCCTGAGAGACTAAAAACCGCGAAAGTTATCCCAGTGCACAAGAAAGGAAGTGTAAGTGAAGTCGCAAATTATAGACAAATATCTGTGCTAAGTTGTTTTTCAAAAATTTTTGAAAGTGTTTTTCTAAATAGACTGTCCACATTTATAAAAAAGGAAAACCTACTAAACCCAAACCAGCACGGATTTCGCAAGGGGCATTCTACAGAATCAGCCACATTGGAGTTATTAAATATTATAAATGAAAAAATAGACCAGGGATTGTATGTTGCAGGGTTATTTTTTGATTTCTCTTGTGCGTTTGATACTGTAGACGAAAAATTTATAAACGACAAACTGTATGCCTATGGAATACGTGGACCTGCCTTGAATTTTGTAAAATCATTCTTAAAAGATCGATTCTTGTATGTTAAATCAAACAACGAGATATCAACTCTACATCCTGTTCGCAAAGGGGTGGCTCAAGGATCAACTTTGGGACCAATATTATTCACCTTATTTATAAATGATTTGTTCGACCATATAAGTGATGGACATGTGATTATATTCGCTGATGATACATCGGTGGTTGTCCATGGCAAATCCCAAGAGGAATTGAATAATAAAATTAAAACCACCATAGAAGAAATAACACGATGGTGCAATGCTAATAATTTATTGTTAAATAGCGATAAAACTGTGAAGATGCAATTTTTTAATAGGAAGTCCTTGGTTGTCAACTTACAAAAAAGCACTAAATTCCTTGGGATTACAGTAGATGAGCAACTGACTTGGTGTCGACATGTTGATACTGTGTGTAGTAAGTTAAACACTGCTTACTATGCAATACTGAAATTAAAACCATTGTTGCCGCTAGAGTCAATTATGAGTATGTATTACGCTTTAGTATACCCTTACCTCTCGTATAATATAGTAGCGTGGGGGAGAAGTGACACCCAAAGAATATTCATTGCCCAAAAAAGAATATTAAGATTAATTTTTAATAAAACTAGATCCGAAAGTTGTCGTAGAATATTCATAGAAAACAATATACTTACTTTAATTTGTATATATATATTTAAAATTGCCGTGTATGCTGTATGTAATATTAACATGTTCGAAACAAATAATATGAATCACAACTATAATACCAGGCGAGGCAATGAATTACGAATAACAAAACACGCTACCGGATTATATGAGAAATCTCCACACTACTCATGTATTCTAATATATAATAAATTACCACAATATATTAAAGAAATACAGAATCTTAATCACTTTAAGCGGCAATTAAAACTATACCTCATTAAAAACTGTTTTTATACGCTCAATGAATTTTTAAACTTTAATCATATATGATATTGTATATTAATTATGCTTCTCTATGTACTATTTAGAGGTTTTTTTTTTTAATTATCTTATTGTATTTTAACATATGACATTGTATAATTAAGTTTTTATTGTATATCATACTTGACTTGTATATCCGCAATTTGTGGCAAAATACAGAATAAATAAATTGAAATTGAAATTAAATTGAAATTGAAATTGAAAATTGAACCAGTTCTGGGCATTATCAATAAAAATGTAAAACGTCGAAAAAGTCAGGGCCCAGAATTGAATGGTTAGCTTGTGTAAGGACGTAAAATTTAAGCCTAGGCGACAGGAAGTTAATAAAATTACCATTCATGGTAAGAATACAGAAGACCTAAGATTTACATATATGCGCTTATTATAAGTACTTCTGGTAGTACCAACAGTGCTTGTGTTCCACTTTATCGTTTAAACGGCCACACTGATTTGATTTTGAACGTCTCCTACTCCTCGTCTGATGTGAGTGGTTTTTTGTAAACTGTGCTACATGTTGTGTCAAAGCAGTAATTTGTTGTTGTAGCTTCATTATGTATTAATTAATGTTTGATAAATCTGGTATTGCCTGAAGGAAGATTGTCATCCCGCAGGTTGTATTTGTATTGGATATTTCCAGTATTTGGTCCAAATGACTTAGATTTGTTGTGTTGACCGAAATTGAAATGCGCTAAATTTCTGTGGGGAGGCGACTTAGAAAGATTTCTCGTAATGGATTATCATCCAAAGCTGTGTCGCCTAAAAATTGTTTGCGAAAGTGCCTGGTCACCTAGCGTCTCTCTTGACAACAGCTTTTGCTTTCGCTTATTTTCAGATATTGATGTGCTTTTTGTGATTTCTGCCGGTATTGTCGCATATGGTAATAACTAAGAAGGGTTGATCAATGAATTTTGGTACATCCGTTGGTACATCAGGTGGCAAAGCCGCGGACACATCGTGAAACTTGCCAAACGAATTTGTAATTGAAATATTGATTCCATAGTTAGTTATATGCAAGACGGTTATAATAGAGGACTAAATTAAAAGGACCGGAAAATAGGTTTAATTCACTTGAAATAATGAGCAACTGGGTTTTGGTAGCTAGTGTTGTAATTAATGGCGAGGCCAATAGATTGATAGGTGTTAAACAGGGACGTCTTTGAGTCCTTCTAGCTAGTCTATTAGATGGTGCTCTAAACTGTGGTGATCCGGTGTTTTACTCGTTTCCAAGTGAGGCTAGAAATGCGTTAAAATTTCTGTGGTCCTCCACTCGATTATGTGCTCCAGTAACGGGCCGTCTGCATGATTCAGGGAACTTCCTGCAAAAGCTTCAACTTTCGTCAACTTGCAAAGTGTCTTCAGGGTCAAGGTTACCAGATTTATTTTTAATAGATGCCAAGATATTAGAACGTGGCCATGTTACTTATATAAGGACGACGTGTACAGTAACGAAAACAATAAAACCCATCATCTAAAGCAGCGGAAGATGAGAGAACTACAGCCTATGACAAGAACACCAAGATCCTACAACCTTGAAGTAAAGAAGACGATGTTGAGCTTCATTTTCAAGTAAAATTCCTTGAGAAACTCCTTCTGCAATGCTGAAGAAAATAAGAATTATTAGGTGAAAATTCCGTACTACAGCTATAAGCAATTTATTTGAGGAAAAGTGTTGTTATGGAGAATGAAAAGAAAATATAATTGGTGTTTTGTCTTCTTTAATGTAAAAAAAACAATCCGCAATAAACTCAATAAAACAACAAACGGCATTTGTAATACAGTCATTTCCTGCGTTCATTCAATAACATAACAGCGAGTATTAATGGAAATTGGACCGATTTATCCGCAATGCGTGAAACTGAACCGGCTGGAATTCGAAACACAAGGTACGAGGGCAGTCGATTCAGAAATTGTCTTCGGTTAACACGCGATCCGCAAATGCCAAGTAATCAATTACACTGTCACACGACCGACGATTAAGGCACCGTCGGCACGTCAATAAATCACGTGAAAATTTTCAGACTACTGGATTCATAAATACATCGTCAATCTGCAAATACCAAATCACGGCTTTATCTCTGTGTCAGCTTGAAACGAGGCTAACACACACGCCCACCCTCCACGTTTTTTTTTTGTTCGAAAATTTATTGCCGCGCACGCTACAAAATAATTTAAACGATGCAAAGGATAACAGTCATGAAATTCAATTAAATTATCTGTGTTTTTTTTTGTAATTGTTTTACTGCGCGTTCCGCTAAACCTTTTATGGTGTGTAACTATGTCCATGATGTATGAGAATTCCCCGCCTGCATTAATTTTAATTGGTAGGGATTTTAGCGACGCCCTTAAACGTTTAAACACGTTCCGGCGCGTTAGGAATATTTCAGGGGATCGACGCAAAAATCTGATACGCGGTTATTGAAAATTTAACTAAAACTGATTCGTATAAATCCTTAATTTTACAGTACCAAAAACAAAAAGAGGTCCTATCTTTTTTTTCTCTAATTCCAATACTAAATATTTTCTAAGATGTCCCAACACGTTCAATAAAATTCTGCATATCTGATGTGGATTTGAGAGTCAGAATTCAGCTAATCCTAATAATTCAAGTCGGAATGAGACCTGGAACTGCTGGAATTATACAAAGAACTCGTACTATAAGGGAAAAAATTCAAATTGCGCGTATCTTACCTTAGTCCATTAACAAGAGTCCCGGTATTGATGAAGAGAAGAACGAAATAACACCTGAAGGACAACATTCGCCAAGCCATCGCCAACATACCCGTCGATATGCTCGAAAGAGTGAAGCGAAACTTCAAAAAGCGGGTGTATCAGTGTATCGCTAATGAGGGCCGCCATTTGTCCGATGTCATTTTTAAAACCACTTGAAACAAAAATTCAGGATGTGTACATTACGCTTGAATAAAGAATTAAATCAATATGTGAAATACTTTTACTTTTATTGACCTTTCAAATCAGCAAGTTCCTCTGCCGCACCTTGCAATAAAGATTTTATTTCATTTATGTAGGTTTTCTTATTTTGTATCTCCATTATCTATTTTGGTACAATATTATATAGTTTAATTGCCATATAACTAAAGTGACGTTGTGTTTTTTGTTAGCACACAATGGGATTTCTATTTTTCTGTTAGTTTTAAATCTTGTTTCGTGATTTTGATTTCGATGGTTTTTGTAGGTGTTGTGTCTGTGAAAGTTTGTAATGTACAAAGCTGTCTGTTATTGAAGGGGGTAATTTTGTAGAATCTTTTGACCAGCTTCTGTAAGACCTTCGTAAATTGTAAAACTTAATTATTTATATTCTTAATTTCTTCGCTACATTGTTTGCTTGAAGATCCCATTTTAGGTGTATGTCTATAAATATGCACAGGTTCTTTATGTGTGGTGTTTCCTTAATTATCAATGTGTTTTTTATTTATTATTTCCGTATAGTTTAGAATATTTCTGTTTGTCGGTGTGAATGGGATGTATTTTGTTTTGTCAATTTAGTGACAATTTCAATTTGTCAAGTATTGATTTTATATTCTTCATGCCTACACAAACTCTACCTCTCACTTCATTCCATGTTTTATCATGGAATTCATTGGCAGTGTCATCAGCATATGAGATTGTTTCTCCATATTCTGAGTTTTTTTTTTGAGAGCGTATATATAGGTCAGGAAAAATATCAGTCCTAGTACTTCGGACTGTTTACACAAGAATATCTTTTGGGCTGAGAAAAACCCCTGCAACATCGCTATATCCTGGTGTATATAAATAAAATCAACGTCTGGTCCATTTCGGTGGAAGAGCACTTGAATAATTGATAAAGAAAGTTTTTTGAAAAGTTAAAAAGGCTCTCAGTAGTGCATAAATCTTCCAGCAGTCCAAACCGCACCAACCATAGATGGATGTTTGCTTCAAGGCGTTATAGTCGCCCTAAAGCAGTTGTGTGAGTGAATTGAAGAGAAACCAGTAGAGTTCGACAAGGAGGATGTTAATTAAAGCACATTCGCTGGTGCACTAGCAGCGATCTAGGCTGAACAAGGTTTTCGCAGGAATAGCGAAGCCTCTAAGCAACCTCATAAAGTTGGGCGGACACTTGACATGGAGTCCGAAACATAAGGAAGCATTTGAGACGTTGAAGAAGGCTCTCATCAATGCACAAATCCTTCTGCAGTCTAAACCGGACCAATCATACATTATACAACGCGTCAGGGCCGACCTAACGCAGTTGCGATAAGGAGAAACGAAGAGATGCCAGTAAAGTACGGCAAAGTGCAAATTAATAATTAATGTATGTTCGGTGGTTCATTAGCGGTGGTCTAGGCTGAACAACGCTTTCGAGGACATTTGTGATATCTAAGCTTACCTACCTTGCTGTCTCAAGCACTTCTTTGAATTTCCACACCCTTCGTCGTGACACCAACTGCCGTAAAAACATCACACTACAACTGACCTTACATGCACCTCTTTAGGTATCTGACATCTATCGGACCCTAATGGGCATCAGAAGGAGGTAGAGGTTGCACTTGACTACTCGACAAAATTCCTCACAGCCCTCTCACTACACTATTGGGTAGTTCCATATATTTGTTCGGTTTTTGTTAATAGTGCAAATGTTTTCCGAATGTCTGCGGTTCTAGTTGCCTAGAATTCAAATATATGCTGAAAAGAGGACGGACCGCTCTTTTCATCTGTTTTTATTTCTTTTCATTGAAATTAGACTTGTTTGTGTTGCAAGCCTGTGAACACGTCGGAGAATAAAATGCATTATTGGCATATTTTGCTTTATTATTTCAAGAGAGGCTAGCAAGCTGCGCAGGCTCACCTAACGACATATGCGTATGGCTCAGCAATTTCGTTCCAGAGATACAAGTCTCGAAGATAGACCCCGCAGCGGTCAGCCCACCGAGGTTGATTCGACTAATATCAAGACACTGGTCGAGCAGTGCAAGAGATTTTTACGCAATCTTAAAATTACTTAAAATAGGACAGGGAACCGTTCAAAGGCAATTGCAACAGATTGGCTACGTATCCCGCCTCAATATTTGGGTGCTGCACAAGATGACCGAGAAGAACTTGGACAATCGCAAGTCCACTGGAATTCCTTTCAGAAGCGGCACGAATGCGAACCATTTTTAAAACGAATAATTACTGGCGATGAAAAGTGGATTTCCAACGACAACTGCATCCGAGGAAGATTTTGCGATCCATATGATGCAATCATTGTGGTAAGCTGCTTCCTCAGGGAAAAACATTGCGACAGAAACGCCCAGAACTGGTCAATCGCAAAGGTGTCATATCCCACCCTGACAAAGCCGGACCTCACACAGCAATAATTACTCAGGGATGATTTGCCTCACCCACAGTCTTTCCCAAACCTTGCACCATCTGACTACCATATGTTACTCTCCCTGCAACCTGAACGGGAAATCGTTCGCTAATTAGAGAGCTGTGAAAATGTTCTGGATGGATTTTTCGCCTCTAAGCACCAGACATACCATGAGATCGGAATAATGAAATTGTTGGAAAGATGGCAAGACGTTATCAACAAAAACGGACAATATGTCATTGACTAAAAAACATGTTTCATTTTAGACTTCAAAAACCGAACGAATATATGGAATCGCCCAGTTAGTTAGATTTTTTACAGCCCATTGAGCTCGAAGCTAATTACTGATGGTCTTTTCTTGGCATGATGACTGAGGAAAGACGGAGAAGCTGACTTATTTGCGATGTCAGCAGCCCCAACATAGGATGGACAGATGTGATTAGGTCTATACGAGACCGAGGCCAAGGGACGGACAGACTAGCCTCGCCATGGGAATATGATGTCACTAAAATCCTCAAGCTCTAACGAGCTAGATGGGCCTTACAGCTACAGCTGTAATATACACCAAGAAAGCAAACGTAATCGCAAACTTCCTGTCTAGGTCACTAAAAGAGATAGCTTAACTGAAAGTCGAGCAACATGCAGATCAAAATCATCGCAACCATCAAGGAGGATTGGCCAAGGAAAATTGATTGCCAGGGGTGCGCCCCGAAGGACAAACGAGTCACTCATCATATGGAATCAAAAAAGTACCGAAAAAGACATTCAACGACGACCCATTATTATTATTATTATTATTAATATCTGTGTACTCCTTTCTAACAAAAATTATATTATAATAAATGAAAATACTACAAATTTTAGTCGAAAGGAAGACGGACGGAGTTCTCTTCATCAAAGGATCTTCTACTCAAACCCATAATTGTACACCATCTGCTTAGAATACCTTCTGCTGTATCTTTTTCTATTTTTTATGCTGGAATAAAGCTTATTTTAGTCTTTTATACGACATATTTCAATTACATATTGTCACTGGCAAATTAGATTATGTAATGATATTGTTAGCAGCACTAGGGAATAGAATGCATTTAGATGAAGATACTAAGGAATTATTACTGGCCAGTAATCCAGTACGTGAAGAATTGCCAATAATGTCAAAAGTACAATGCTATGATTATAAATCACAGAGTTGATGAACACACATTTTGAGATATTTCCATTGGACCTAGTAGGGTTTGAGAAGCAGATTTGGATCCTAATAGTAGAAGTAACCGCCTATAAATAGGTAGATTTATTCTCATTGGAGACAGCGTCGACTGAATCTGCAGATGAATATTGATCCAAGAAATCTTTATCCCACAGAGCATAATATGCGATAAAGGAAACTAATTAATCAGAACCGTGCTTCAGAAGATTACTAACTGGCTGGAGATTGATAATTCAATTCCACGGTGTATCACCTAGATGCAAATCCCGAGGAACGAAGATTTAGCTAACTATCTAAGAAGAAACAAAGCTTCCAAGCTAATTAACTACGTTGCCATGAACACTGTCCACTGTGCATCAACAGGAATGTTCTTGGCATACATTACGTTTGAACAAGAACTACGAACGCCATTTGACGACTTACGGGAAATCATGAAGATGGAAATTTACGTACCAAACATCAAGAGATTTAGTTTGAATGCTATCACACACGCTCAGCAAATCGGCAAAGAAAACTATATCGAAGTTTTCTCTAAAAAAAGGAATTGCCATTCATCGTACTAGCAGCGAAGAGATCCTGCTTATACAAAATTGCTTTCAAGAAAAATACATCACTAGTCGTGTACCATGTATCGGCCACCAAGCAATGTAAATAAGATGGGCTTCTTACCTATTCCATGCGCAAGAGGGGAAGAGCAAAAAAAAAAAAAATCAGGACCAACTACCGGAACATGTTTCGGTTTCAATCTTGATGAACAATCATTAAAACATAATTTCAAGAATCTTTGATTATCAGACTCCTTATGAATCTTCACAGCAGTTGATTAGATTAAAAAAGAATCCACTTGTATCAATATGTTATGAAATGAAATATTCTATAATCGGACGAGAAAAGGTTTGTTCAACTTGAATGGCCGCTGCCTTAAAACATTTACATATAATAAATGCAACAAAGTTCTTAAAATTATTGGTTAATTAAGTTAATTAAGTAAAACACACACACACACACGAATACACAAATAACGCGGCGGAAGGATCACGTGGTCGCTAGCCAAACACTACTACTACTAGTACTAGTACTAAAAAACAAAATTAATTTCGTCAGTTCCATAATATTAATTTAAATAATAAATTAAAATACCCAGAGAAATCAATTTTTGAACAAAATGTCGCACGTACAATTTATCATATAAATGGCTTTATATAAAGCACGACTTACATCGCACAAAATTAGGCTTAATAGAGATTACATTATAACAAATTATAGGTTGGACGTAACTTCGCGTTATGGTCTGCGGTCTCTTTGTAATCCCGTGCTCTGTTTAACTTACTGTCGTCCTTTGAGTAACACATTATGCGGACCTTTTGGTTTACTCTTGCGGTATGTGCATAATTTACCACACCGCCCTAGTGCGAACGCGATGATAATTATTAATATTTTTTGTTTGTTTTCACACCCCATATACAAATTTAATTCCGTACGATGAACAGAAATTAAATTGTATTAAAATGTTAGATTGTTAAATACTTAATCAAAACAATTACTCGGCCTCAATCAAAACATTTATTATCGTATGAAGCTTAAACTTTAGTATTTTATTTATGCATGCTTGAAATTGTGTGGCTTTTTAAATTAAGTTTTTGATGTATGAACTATTTGGAATATGGAAACATGTGATGATTTATTTTTACGGTGATACGGAATGAAGAGCTGGAATTTGTGAGGATTGATTTTAATCGTGTCATCTTCGATTTGAAGGAGATATTTAGAGATATTCAAGTAAAGAGAAGCAATATTGTTAACTTTGGGCCGAAAATGTTGCAGAGTAGTGGAGATAGAGAGAATCCTTGAGGTAGATCTTCTTCATAGTCATACTCCTCTTAAAGCTGAGCTGAGCAAAGTAGTCTTTACACCAATATTTGAAAAATGTATGCCGAGTAGTTTTTCAACAGAAAAAATAAATAAAAAATTGCCAATCCTACAGATCCCATTAAAAACATTAAGTGCTATTAAAGCATCACAGAAGGAATTTCGTGAATTTGAAAAAAGACGGCAGAAAAGAGAAGCTGAAATGGCAAAAAAAGAGAGAAGCTATATTACAAGCTGCAAAAGAAGAGAGAAACAGGAGACAACTAGAAAAGGAAAGAATATTGCTGGAGAAGCAAAGAGAGGATGCTGAAAAGAGGAAATTATTAGCAAAAGAAATGAGTGAAAGAAGGCGGAAGGATGAGGAGAACTGAAGAAGATAAGTTTCAGGAGAAGAAAATACTAGAACTCGAAAAAAGGAAAACTGCAAGGAAAACTCCTAAAAGAAAATTGTCTATATACATGATTGAAAAGGCTCCTCTTCTTCCAACCTATGATTGCTATGATTCTGATGATCCTGAAGCTACAACATCAAATATAGCTTTTCAGAGGCCTGATTGAAGAAGTGTTGCAATGCACATATCATTGAAAACCATGTTACATATTGATGATAAATTGAAGAATACAAGGTTTTGTCCCATGCCTCAAACTCCAGATTTGGAAAATATTTGAAAATATTGATCCCAAGAAACTGAGAAGAAATTCTAGTGCAATCTGGAATCACAAGCCACGATTCACACGAATGCCTTTTTTTCATGAGGATTTCTAAATATTGATTGTCTGTGGTACTATATTTTCATTTATGTATGTATTTCTCCTCTATATTTTTTCATAGAAAATATATTAATATTGTACAAAATTACATTATTTAGTTATTCTTAAGTATGTTATGTTATCGTTGGTTTGTCCTTTCCAGCACAGTTCTCTGCTTCTTTTTAAACAACTTTGTATTCCCAGATGACCTTCATGAATAGAGTTCAGCATTTTTGGAATGAGACTTTTAGGCACTATGATTTTTCACCTTTGAAAATTAAGTTGTCGTATAAGGATAATTCATCTCTAAAGTTAAAGTTGATTTAATGTTCTGATTGCTAGTTCTATACGTCACTGTACATTACTGGTATTCTTGCAGTGGTTCTGATGGATGGAACCTCCACAAAATTCGTTGGTAGCACTGATCATCTTCCGTTACCATGATCTGTCGATACATTTTTTCAATGTGATCAGTAATACACCTTCTATCGCTTATAACATAAAAAAGGATTTTTTGAAAACAAATCACGTTATTGAAGATATTCACATTATTAATAGAACACGAAATTTAACCATAGTATAAAAATTATTTAGTAGGATACAGGCTACCCACTCACCCTACATTTTCTTTTTTAATTTTAGGCCCTGACAGACTTTTATTTTCCATGAATAAAAGTAGTAATACTTTTGATATTACAGAAGAACATAACAGCTGTATTTTGCTTTAATTTAAATATATATGGCGGGTAGGTGGGTGCCTACAATCACACTTTCCAATCAACACAACTCACCAAAATTATTAAAATAAAATTACATAAAAGGCGATATTTATGTAATAAATGCAAACGAATATATTTTATAGTGTAAAATTCTTTCAGCACAACTCTCGCTTATGTTTTACTGATTGGAGGGTGGGATAGAGGCCACCCACCCACCCTACATATTTCTTATAATTTCAGTAACTGACACACGTTTAATTTCCAAAAAAATACAACAGCGAGATTTTTTAGTTGTTGAGAAATATAGAAGCAGTGTTTTGGTTTGAATTTAGAAACATATGTAGGGTGGGTGGGTGGCCTCTATCCCACCCTCCAATTGATATTACATACGACAGGGTTTAACTTTAAATTTTGTACATAATCAGCCAAATTATTTGAATATTATGGAAATGGAAGTTAGGCGAAGATTGCGACAAGAAAAGTACCATTGATTATTATTGCTATGAAGAAAGTTATTCTTCATCTAATCACTCCAATGTTGAAGAGAAGATTACAAAATTAACTGCTTCATAAAGAGTCGAAGATAAACATCAACTTATTACTGGAATAAAGAGATACAATTTCTAATCAGGAAGAATTTCATAAGGTAGAGTTTGACCAGAAGCAATGATGTATGATGTGTACCAGAAAGATTGATAAAAAAACAAAATATGGATGTTGTTTATTCAAGCGACCAATATGCGAAGAACACCGTTTTTATTTATATCTAATAAATGCCACAATGAGCTGTGGCATTTTTTTTAAATTAAAAACTATGCATTTTTTATATGGAAAAACATTTTTATATATTTGACTGTAGTTTTTTTTTACAATAATAAATATATTTTTTGAAAGAAGCCCTTGCACTGCATTTATTTTTTTGAAATATAGTATAAAATGCACCATTACCTACAATTTCAAGTCTTCATATAACTAAATGAGAGTTTTACGAATTTTAAAGGAAAAAATGCATTTTAAGAATTTTCTTAACTTATTTTCTTAATCCTCAAGGGAAAAGAGTTAACTCTCTAGTATGACTGATTTTTCTAGACCATAATGTACCAATTAACACTTTTGTACAGTTCTGTAGTCCTATATAGAAGATAGAAGAATTTTTTAAGCAATTTTTCAACTTGGGGTGCATGTGCAGTTATGTTATAAAATTGAAGTGGTGCAGCTAAGGGTTAAATATAAGCGAGGCTTTCAAAAATTTACCGAAAAGAAAGATTTCAACTTATAAATTTTATAAATTAAACAATCGTGTTTTTTTGCAGGTTTTTGTAGTGTTGTGAAGATTTCTCAGTTGATTCGCAGCGGCTGGTCTAATATTTTCTCAACCAATTGTGCTATGAGGAATCTTTTGTTATTATAACGACGTTGTAATGTATCCTATGTATACCGTTATGTAGTTCGCACTTAACGTTGTAAAATGGTTTATAAGTGCTCTGTTCGATTGTTGATTGAACAGTTTAATGATGAAAATAATAATAGAAATAAAATCGTCGAAAAAAAATCATTCAGAATTATTTGTATACTTCTTATCTAAAACTAGTAGAAGAGCAAATAATTTCATAAATTTCATGTATATGTAAAATACCATTTTCTGTATATTGCAGGAATTGCAAATTTTATGTAGCAATTATATATCAATTTCTGACTGTTCAGCAATTAATGCCGCAGAACGTAATATCCGGTATTTAAAATATGATACAAGCAAGTAAACCGAAATAAAGCGTCATTAATTTAAACGCATGGATTTAATGCAAATGCACGCAACAAACCATAATGATAACAACACTGAAAATTGATTAATCGAATACGGAGGGCCATAAACAATTCATTTTATCCATTATACCATCGAGCAAATGTGAATAGCGTTTGTGATCCGACGGTTCGTCCTTTTAAATCAACGTTTTTTTACAGAAAACAATGTAATCCGTTCGATCCGTTCTATTTTCGCAAACACGGACGAGAGGAAAGTTTTCACACAAAACTATTTACTCCAAATGTACATTTGCAAAGTGGGTTAAAGTTTGTACACAGGCAAAATGATTTAAAATAAGTATAAGGATAGGTGATATATAATAAATATAATGTGTTTGTGGCACACTGTTTATGTCGATAAGATTATTCGTGTTAAAAATTTGTTGACATGGAAGAAGAAGAGAATAAGTTATGTAACAATGTAACCAATAAATCGAACATTAGATTATAGGTTAGACTCTTGGTTTGTTATTACCTATTATTCCACAATGATTCACCACGAAGTAAATGAGAAAATCTTTCATGAAATGTTAGATTATAAAAATAAAGGAAAGGATAGTGTTTGTGTGGTAGTAGTAGTAGTAGTAGTGTTTGGCTATCGACCACGTGGTCCTTCCTCTGTGTTATTTGTGTTTGTAGTGTTTGTATATTACTTCAAATTAGATAATTTATTTATTTAATTAATTTTATATGAAACTATATTGATGTCATTATTATTGTAAATATTTTTTGAATAATTCATTATTATATAAAAATTAATTCGTATAAAAGCACAAAACAATACAGAAATATTCAACATAGTTGACGTCAAAGGCTGCCATTCAATATTCCCATAAAACTCTCACATTGCTGATAAATTGTTCGGAGTTTCGTACTTTTTTTCCCCCACGCTACATGTTTGTGTTCGTCGAAGGGTTGGAGATGATGATAAATTAACCAGTGGCGAATTATTGTTACACAATCGTTATTTCTTGGTAATCTTCGGTTGAGCCCATAAATAAAAATAAAGGCACAGCAAGGATATTGCCTTTTATCCGTTTCCATCACTTTGTTGGTGGTAGTCCAGTTTTTTTTCACGCAATTATTAATTTACCCCGAATTCATTACTCAACTTGTTTATTTCAGCAGCCCGGGTTTTAATGTAGTCCGCGTTAAAACAGGGATTAATTTATTAATGCTGTCGGTGTTGTTGATTTATATAATATTTTCAGTTCTTTGTATAATGGTTGTATTCCATGATATAATTATATGGGATGAGAAATGTATTAATAATGATTTGAATGTATTTCTTATCCCATAAAATTATATTTCTTGGCTATACAATTTTTATTCAACTAGATCGATCAATTAAATATTAATTAGAAAAAACACGAAATATTTTCGTGTTTTTTCTAATTAATATTCATCTATCTGACGAAGCCACTGTGTGTCGTAGAATAACAAAAATATTTTTGAAACCATATACTATATCAGTATTTTATTAAGAAATAAAACTTTATATTTTAATTATTTATTATTTTATTAGTTAACTTTATATAATTACATAATTTGATGATTTCATATAAGAAACTTTAACAATTCTTCCATCACGTTATGCTAACAACAATACGGAAGGAGTTTCGTAAGTACGTTTCGATTTATTTACAGCGATGTATTAAATCTCTTTCTCATCTTCCTTATAGCGCCAGTAGCCGGTTTTCTAGAACAGGAAATAAAACGACGACGTCGGAATATTTCGCCGTCATCCGAAATATTTATTTCAAATATAAAAGCAAAACAGCGGAAGAGAGTGAGTAAAATAACTGTCCGGAATTGATTCACCTCGGGGAGGAGCTTTAAAAGGAACATCCGTCGCAAATAATCCCCCTTAAAGGTAAGCCCGGAGAAGTATAAAAATAATTAATTGCAGATGAAGAAATAAAGGAGAGAGAGAGGGAATGTAATAATTTTTTTCCACTAAGAAATATGCCGGAGAGGCGGTTGAAATATTTAAAGCGTTTTGCTTGTGAATTATTAATACGGGACTTTATAACGGGGAGTGTAATTAACGCACGCTTTGCCCAAGGGTTGTTTTTAATAAATTTTAATTGATATAACTAGATTACGGGTAAATAGTTATTAGGGATGATCCGTTGTAAAGGTGACGGTTTGATCCTTATTACTGACAGATTTAAATCCTACGAAGGGATGAGATAGTAGTAGTAGTAGTAGTGTTAGGCTATCGACCACGTGGTCCTTCCGCCATGTGTCATTTGTGTATTTGTGTGTGTGTAAATGAGCTTGTTACTTTAAAGGATCGCCCCCGTCACTCTAAAGCACCATTAATTGTATCCCAATGGTGAATGGTACCGGTCACCCATCCGACTACTGACCCGAACCAACGTTGCTGCACGTCAGTTCGGGGCCGTAACCGATGCGCCACCACCGGCGTGTGGGATGAGATATTTTAGTGGTTTATTATTTTAGAAACAATCTAAATCGAAAAAATTCGCTAAGAAAATATTTTATATAACCATTTCCTTAATTAGATATCTAACTACCAAGTAATAAGAGAGAAACAATTCCATTGTTATTATCAATTCTTATTCGTTGGTTTTTTTACAATTTTATAGCATTTCTTACTTTTCAATTCTTTACGTTGGTTTATCTTTTATTAATAGCCATTTTAAGCGGGTAAATAGGCTCGTCTAATATATAATTTATTGAGGCAGGTTAGAAATGAGTCAATATTTTTTCGTGGCCGTAGTTTTAATAATATTTATCTATTTAACTACATTATTATTATTCATATTAATTTATTAGAAAATTTGATACTATTATTATTTTCCTTGTAAGTATTGTTATGGTGATTTTTTTTTTGAATTGGCAACAAATAAGGACTTACTTCGATCTGAAGGATTGAAGGTCTTCATTAATCATTTGTTAAAAACTTTCCTAATATCAAACTCTTTTGATTGTGAGGTAGTTAACAACACCCACCCATCTTGTGTATAGATTTTGCTTTTAGCGTTATTAAAAAGGTTGAGAATTTTTTAGGTAGCTTTTTTCAACCTCTTATTAACCTCTAAGTAAATATCGGGGAGTTTTTCTAAATCAAGTAGAAATAATTTTAGATCGACGTCCTTTGTAGCACCAAAAAAATCGCCTCTGGCAGGTACACATCTGGCAAAATCGAGAAAGGTAGGATTTAGCCCTGTCACCTCATGTGGTGATGACCTAATTACCTACGTATTATGATTTTTGTCCGTGACATAAGAGCTAATAGCAGTCCCTATCAGGCTATTATATCTCTCTGTGAAATTTACTTGTGGATAACACATTTCTGTTAAAGCTTTAAACTTTGTCGAGATGCTTTCCATTATCTGCTTTCACCGAATAGAAGACTTGATTTTCATGGAATTTACAATCCTCCGCGGTAGTTGCTTTGCTCAGTTGGCATACTAAAACGAATTTAGAAAACCTGTGTGTGACAACTAATAAATAACAATAACCTTTTTTAGACCTGGGCAGTGGACTTATTAGATCCGTCGAATTAATTTGAAATGGAAATTGAGCGTTTTTCTGATTACCCATTAATCCAGTCCTTGTTTTTTCCTCATAAGGTGGTGTCGCTTAGCATCCCTGCACTGCAGTCTCCTTGGAACTTTTTTGCGCCTCTGGATGTTTTACTTCCTGTGTACTTTTGTGTCTTCTATGAAATCCAGGAGTTTTTGACAGGGGATGCTCTTTAGCTGTTCTACAGGAAGCAAAGAATTTCACCGTTCGTTCCCGTAAATAGGCTTCGTAAGTACACAGTAGGTGTTGGGAACTTTCCCCTTCTTCCAAACACCCAACGCATAGGAGGCTTGGCTCATTTCCCATCCTTTGTTTGTGCTTATTCAGGCCACAGTGCCCTGTGACTAGTCCTGTGTTAGTTCTTAGTTTCAATCTGCTCAGTGTTGACAGCATCAGCATGCTGTCAGGTACCGGGCCATCTAGGAAGAGTCTCGTATGCCTCATTTCGAATTGGTTTTGTCATTGCTTGGGGCTTTCTGTTCTCCGCAGACTAAGCATCTTCTCTCATGAGATAAGTACTCACCGCCAAAAAATGTATGCTCTGACCAATTAAAGACATCTCTCACTTTTCTTAATGTTTTGAAGAAACCAAAGTGACAAGTTGGCTCGTCATGCGCCCATTTGAAGATATTTATCCGCTGTGACTTTGGAACCACCAGCGTCCATTCCGGTAATTTTGAAGTAATCAAAGTCTTACTGGATACGTGTTTATATACCTTATTCCCTTCCACTCTCTATGAAGGAATTTTTCAGAGAAGCTAGTAATCATCTTTATCATTAAGTGATACCACGAGTCTAATTTTATGCAGTCTACTAAATTTGTCACAATTGATTTTTCTTAAACATCAACCATCGCTATATTTTCGGTGTCCTTATCGTGTAGTGGAAGTATCTTTTATAGGGAACAATGAGAAATTTAGACGTAACTCCATGTCATAATGGCTAAGCTCTAGTGTCCATCGAGCCAATCTGCCTACTAGATCTTAGAGTCTTTGCAGCCACAGTAAATAATAGTGATCCGTTATAGCAATAAATCGAGTTCCCTCAAAGTATGGCCAAAACTTTTTGACTCTAAATTTCAGTGCTAAACACTCCCTTTCTGTTATAATTCCTCTCCGCACCTGTTAATGATTTGCTTACAAATAAAATCACGTGTTCTTCTCCATCATCTCTGAATTGCGTAAGTACTGCTCCTAATCCTACATCCATATTGCATCAGATCGAACATAGAATGTTTAGGTAAAATCGGGACTGGCTAGGTCAGCGGCTGTTGTTAGTGCTGCATTCATAACCTGAAATCGATTGTCTCTAGGAGGGTAGAAAATTGTGGAATAAATCGCCTATACTATTAGCATAGGCCTAAGAATTGTTTTGTTTCTGACACGTTGGTAGATTTAGAATATCCAACCATGGCAGCTACTTTATCTGAGCCTATCCTCAATCCTCCGTCATCGATCACGAATCACAAATATTTAAGATGTGACCTAGCAAATTTACACTTTTCAAAGTTAATTATAAGATTAGCGCCTTTCAATCGCTTATAAACCTCATGTAAGGTATTCAGATGTTCCTCTATAGTTTTATTACAAACTATAATATCATCTAGATATACGAAAACGTTAGGAATTGTTGTGTTTTAGCTGAGTTGTGTAAACCAAAGAGCATGACAGCAAAAACCGTTTTTTCACATAAAGTGTTATCTAATGGAATCTGCCAAAGGCATGTTCAAGATCGATTGTTGAAAGTATCCGGGCCTCCTTCAATTTATTTAGAGAAGCATCTACTTTTGGTAGGGAGTAAGCATCCCTTTTTGTCACTTAGTTTAACCTACGACCATCGAAATGAAACCTGAACTCGCCGTTTGACTTCTTCGTTATTGCCACTGGAGACGACCAAAGGCTGGCAGATGGTCGAATTACCCCTAGTCTCAACATCTCACCTAAACAAAATCTAATTTTTTGGATTTCTCTCTTCTCTGATATTCTTCTTGCAGTACCTTGCAATATGATTCTTCTTACAACATCTATAGCATCAAGAGAAGACCTGTCGCGAATTACTGTCACGACCGCGGGTCTTTGGCAACTTCCCTGATTGCTCGGTCTGCTGCCCGCTGAGTATGAATCATCTGCCTCTAATCTTCTGCATAAATTAGTTGATAAATGCTAGTGATATAATGCAGCTGAGGGAGGAGATTTTGGCATATCCTCCAAATTTGAGAGGCCTCATCGGGTGAATTAGATAACAAAGAAAATGTATGCTACATGGCAGCAATGTAAATAGCTACTTTTTCGTGGTTTCCCTGCTTCCCCTTCATAAAGTTTTCTAAAAGGCTGTCATCTATGTTTGGCAGAAGAAAATCCGACTTCGGTGCTGCCACCAGTCTGGAACTGTTCGTCTTTTTGGTTTGAACTATTATAAAACGTCTCCCTGAAAATAAGTGTACTGCGTATCGGTATAATTCCTCCTTGGTAACCCATCTGGCTTCTCGTAGCTCCTCCATCCTTTCCAGAAAATCTAGAAGTGAAACATCTCCCCCTAATGTCAAATTCTATTTATAAACTGGAACGTGACCAAACCTAATTCGATTTTCTACAGACTTTGGTGGTGGACTTAAAACAAAAGAAGCATCCGCTCCATCACCATCCCTATCACAAGAATGTATACCGCCTTCAACATCTAGTGTTACTGCATGCCTCTCAACAAAGGTAGATTGCAATGCTTTCGCGATATTGAAGACCTTACTGTAAAATTAAACTTCATATAACAAACACTTTTTTACGGTGTTTATTTTAAATGCTTTAATTTCGTCATTTGATTCTTCTAGTCTATAAATTCTATTGGTTAAATGTACCAGCGTTACCCTAACTATTTTCTCTGTCGCCTTCGCGTCTTGGCCCGGATAGGTATCTATAGATTGACGGATAGAATCGAAAGATTCTAAAATGAATTGCCAAATTCGTGTACTCAAGAAGAAAGTAGGATTTCGCTTTATATAATTTGTTACTCTAAAAAAATAGTACCCTCGCTCGGAAAAACATCCACCAATACTCAGCTAGATTCCAAATGTAATGAGAATGGAATTCATTATTAATATAACTCAAACTTTGAGGCCTAAAAAAATAATGTCGAATGATTTTAGTCGGAATTCCCACAAAAGTCCAAAATGACAAATATATATTTATATATAATTACTTGTAGATATGTAGATAAAAATCGAGCTACAAAATTTGAACTATTAATTAATATACTGTTGAAGAGATCACATAGATGCTCTTGGATTTTTGTGAATTTTCAACACTGCACACAACACGTTCCTTTATAATCAATCCTTTTTGACCTTCATAAACTAAATTTACACAGCTAGAACTGCGTCTTAAAACTACTTATAACTAATATTCCTAATTTTACTAAAGTAACTATTATTATAACCATATTCCTAACCTAAACGTACTTGCTGATAAGTAATAAATAACCTAAACCTAAACAATTCTAGGGGAGCTGTAAGGATTTAAAAAAACACAATCAAATAGGTGGAGAAAAATATAGCATTTTATTTTCGATAACTCGATCTTAATTCTTATTGGCCAAGTTCCGTATTTTGCCCAAAATATTCCAACGACCAAGTTCTTTACCGTTAACATCTTTCAATTCGTTCACGAGTGGAGAATGTACTTTCGTGACTTCACAAAGTATATATTTCGAAGCTAGTTTTGCCGCGAATCTCTCAGCCGCTTTAGAGAGAACGTAGTTCCACTTCCATACCAAGTTTCCAACTTCGAACTTCACAAGTCCTTTCCGTAGATAATAAGATTGAGAATTTTTAAGTAAGCTTTTTTCAACCTCTCATTAACCTCTAAGTAAATATCGGGGAGTTTTTCTAGATGGTTTTGGAACACTTGTTAAGAATCACGTGTTCTTCTCTATCATCTTCGAATTGCACGAGTACTGCTCCTAATCCTACATCTGATGCATAAGATTAAACAGGTAAAATCAGGACTGGCTAGAACAGGGGCTGCTGTTAGTGCTGCCTTGATAACCTGAAATGCTTTGTCTGCCAACCGATTAAATTGGATGGTATGCCCATTTAATCGATGGGCTCTTCTTCTTTCCTGTCAACAGGGTGCTAAGAGGGTAGAAAATTGTGGAACAAATCTCCTGTACCAGGAGCAAAGGCCTAAGAATCGTTTCATTTCTGACACGTTGATAGGTTTAGAGTATCCAACCATGGCATCTACTTTATCTGGGTCTCTCCTCAATCCTCCGCTATCGATCAGGAAACCCAATATTCACATCTTAAATTTTTGGGGTTTGTGATCGTTGACGTAATTTACACTTTTCAAAATTAATTGTAAGATTAACGCCTTCCAATCGCCTATAAATCTCCTGTAAGGTATTCAGATGTTCCTCTATAGTTTTTTTACAAACCACAATATCGTCTAGATATACGAAGACATTTGGTTCTAGTTCCGGCCAAAGAACTGGTCCATCAGACGTTGTTGGGTTGAGCTGAATTATGTAATTATTTCTAGGTGTATAAATATTCACGCACGTTAATAAATCAAGACTACCACATTTAACTTATATAGGTGTACTAATTTGAAGATATTTCTGCGTGTAAAAAATTTGGAAACTTTAAAGAATGATAGTAAATCACTGTATGAGACAGAATAATCAGGATACACATACATTATTTTATATTACAGATAACGCAAAAAATACTTTTGTATCTTTTCGATTGCAGTAATATACATTTGCTTAAATGGTGACCAGACTTGACTACAATTTTCTAATTTAGAACTAACAAATGTATAGTACAACCACTTAATAACAACCGAGCTATCAAAAGAGCGACAAGAACGTTTAATAAAACCGAATATTTTTAAAGACTCAGAAAAAATATTCCTAATATGATCTGAAAATGTTAGACTCCAAGATCTTTGATCTTTCAAGTTGTATTTATAATTAAATGGAGATTTTTTTCGTGCGAAAGACATATATTTACATTTTTTACATTTAAGATATGGAAATTATCACGACACCAATTATCAACACGCACAAGAACACTTTATAAAGCTATACAGTCATATATACCGTTGATGGTCAGAAATAATTATATATCATCTGCATACATCAAGATACTAGATGAAATATCAGTTACCAGGTCATTTATAAAAATAATAAACAACAGAGGACCCAGATTGGAACCCTGTGGTACACCGCTTTTAGGCGTAAAAGTGAATGATTTGTGTTCTTTGTATTTAACACATTGTTTTCTGTCCTGCAAGTATGAAGTATAAGTTGAACGGGGTTTTTAGAAAATCCAAATGTTAATAACTTTGAGATCAGTAAATTGTGATTAATGGAATCAAATGCTTTATGCAGGTCTGTGTGACGACATCAACTATCCAAAACTTCAGAAATTGAATGGGTAAAAATTAAAAGGTTTAAAGATGTAGATCTATTCTTAACAAAACCATGCTGTCTAGATTATATACGGTTACATGTCAATTTATCTGCGAGCATATTATTATCTCAAGTAAACTAGCGTTTAGCAAAGTTGTTAATAACAGAAGTGGATCTTTAGTTATTAATCATACCCGAATTACCAGACGTAAGCACAGGCGTGATCATCGATATTTTCCAAAGCTGAGGAAAAGTATTTGATATTAAGGCAAGATTAAAAGTACATTGAATACAATCGTTAACAATAAAACTTGATATACCATCTGCACCAGCACTAAAGTTGTTCTTCAGTTGTTTGGCTGCATCGTATATACCGTGTTCCTCAATGATCTGGAACACAAAATTGAATCTATTCTGACCACCATCCACAAACAATTGATTCGATTGAGGAGAGTACACAGATTTAAAATAAGATGCAAAGCTGTTTACATTTTTTTCTGATGAATCCAATAATTTATCCCCTAAGAGCAAAAAAATAGGTATTTTAGTTTTGACTTTTTTTAGTTAATAAAAGACCAAAGCTTTTTTGGTCATTTTTAATTGATTTTTCAGGACTGGTGATGAATGACTTATGATCCTTCTTTAGTTTTTGCTTAATTTCACTTCGTAAATGTATTACTCGCATGTTGTAAAAGTTGTGTTTGGTTTTCCTGTAGAGTTTTCTAAAATTCTGTTAAAGTTTAATTAGTGTGAAAACTTGTTTGGTAAACGAAACGAGATATTTTCGGGATGGTAAATGTTTCGGTACATCCAATAATCCAACGTCATATGGATATTCTCAAATTGATTTGCTGTATTGAATGCGATATTTTTTTAAATTGAATTGCGTGCATTTCTATCTAATATATCTAAAATCTCATTGATATCAGTAATTGTTTGATCATTTATTTGACGATAATCGACAATCATTCTCCACTTTTGTTTTCCTGTAGCATCTAATTTCTCAGGAACAATCCAAATTAGTGAGCTCCAAGGGTTTTTACTTGGTTTAATAATACTATTTTTTAATATTTCATTCATTTAACGTTTAACCTCGTTTTTATGTGCCAATGAATATGACTCTATATGAAAATAGATTTCGTCTGACGTTTTTATTTCATACTTTCCTGAATCAGTAAATGATAAATTATCACTTAGCTTTTTAAAAATGACTTTTCAATTGAGTATTTTTCTTCAGGAATTAAATGATTCATCCTTATTAGGTCGTTATTTTTGTTGGGAATACCTTGTTGATGTGAGGGGTTTGATTCTATTTTGTAAATTTCTTTCGTCCCAATATAGATTTTATCTTCATTTATCTATTACACACTGGCTCATAATTGTTTGCTAAATGCTTTCAACGATTTCATTCACATCCCACTATCCATAATAATCTTTACTTATAAAAATATTATGACCCTAAATAAGAAACTGGCAATTGGTATTAAATAACAAGCTTCTCTTGTTTGTTAAAAAAAACAGTTCACATAAACTTGTTTTTTAAAAACAATGGTATTTCCCAATATCTCGATTAAGATTTAATTGTACCAGGTTGAGATAAAAGTTACTTAATGTTTGCAATTCAATTATATTTGTGTTACACTTTCATAACACTTAAATAAAATAAAATAACTTCTACACAAATCCAAACATGCCGAAATGCAGCCTAATACACAATTTATAATTAATTAAACAATTTCCTCAGCCACTCAATGAAGTTTTCTTTGCGAAGGAAACGTGTGTTTGGATCGCGCTTTATTATGCAGAGATGGAAATCTTTAAAAAGCTGGAGTGGAGGGAGATTCAATGGGAAGCCTTAGAAAACACTTAAGGGATTAGTGCGCTGAAAATGGAGCTTTACGTGCATAAAGCATAAACAGCAAACACGGGCCGAGATTTCTTTTGACGCGCCTGAATGAGCCCCCCCCCCCGTATTCGGGGCCAAGTGATTACCCGTGTTATTATGATAACCGGAAAGGCAAATTATTTATTAATCTATATTAGATTATACTTTTGTGTGGGCCGACGAGAATATAAAAGACATTTTAATCTAATTATAGACCGCGCGCGTTTAACCTTATGCGTCGTGGTATTTCCTTTATGATAATAATAATTATAACTTTCCCTATATAGAAAAATTGTTTTAACGAAAACGTTTTGAAATTTCTGAGGCGATTCCACTAATTTATGCAACACAAAAAAATAAAGTGAAACGAACCAAATGAATTTTTAATCAACAAATCAAGTTTATTATTTATTCTAGCGTACTCTTGACCTACCTCAACAAACAACGCACTCCTGACCCGCCCAAGCAAATTATACGTTGAGGTAGGTCAAGAGTACGCTGCAGTTTAAGCGGGAATATAGGTAAACGGATAGTTTATTGTCGTAGGTCAAAAGTACGTTCGTTTAAGTAAACCAAACAAAGGCAGCTTATTTTAATTTTCACTAAAAATAACCAAAATTGATTTGAAAATTTCTGAAACGAAAAACTGAAAAATAATTTAAATTCGAATGTTATATGTTTACTTCATTTAAATAAATTTGATTGTAGGAATCCATTGGTGCAAGAATTTCCATAATCTGATAATTAGTTTGGAAGTTATCGTGGAAAAACTGAAAAACAATTGAAATTCGAATTTTATATTTTTGTTTGATTTGAATAAATTTAATTGTACGAATCCATTGGTGCAAGAATTTCCATTATCTGATGATTGTTTTAGAAGTTATCGTAGAAAAACTGAAAAACAATTGATTCTTTCATATTTATAATGTCTCTTTTGATTTGCGTAATATTTTTACGATAGGTTTCACGTTTCTTCAGCAAATTTTCTTCTAGATTTTTAGATTTTCTCAGCACGAATAATTCCTTCATATTTCTAAAATTTTCCATTATTGTTTATTTCTAATTAACATATAATCATATTTTGATGATTTTAGATTCTGAATCAATTTTCTTCGATATTTTTTTGAATTAGATTATGCAATTTTGAAGGCTTTAAAATTTTAAATTTTATAATGCCATTGACAAGTGTCAATATGTTTCTTAAAAACCTTAACTATGCTTCATTTGAGATGATGATCCAAATGAATACCACTGAAGATATTCTGAAGCATCAATACGACGGTGTATATTAATGGGCTTGATTAGAAGGTAAATCATAGAAGTTTAATGTCGACTAAAATTTTGAATATATATTTTCATATTTTGCAACATAACTTTTATTTCATTTCATTAGAAAGAAGTACAAAGATGTTAATTAATAAATAAAACAATTTTTTTCTGAGTTGTAATTACATAATGCGTAATTTTTAAAATATAGTGGTAAAACAAAGTTATCGTGTTTCAATTACAACTCATTGATATATCAAGATATATCACGAAGTAAATCATTTTATTTTCTATTTTTGGAATCTTTCCTTTCAAATAAAGTAAATTTTCCTAATAGTTTTTAGTATTGTTCATTTATTTTTTCAATTCTTTTGATTCTTTTATCCAAAGAAATCTTATAAGTTTCTAGAAATTTTCCATAAGTTTAGTTTTAAACAAATTTTCTTTATGTTTCTTGGAATATTTAATTATTTCCAGATTCTCTTTTAGGTCATGTATTTATTTATTTATTTATTGGCACTTTATCAGACTTGATTTATACATATAAATAAAACTCTATAAAACAGTAAACAAAAAAAATGTACTTCGAGGTTTCCAGTATTATCTAAAAAAAAAAATTGTAAAAGTCTCAATTATGTAAATATTTGGAATGATTTGAATTTTTACTAAGAATAAAGAAAACACTTTTACTTTTTTATACCACTTTAAGTGGTATTAAAAAATAAATGTGTTTTCTTTATTTTTAATACTGAAATGTACAACCAAGTGAAGGCTTTTTCAAAAAAATTCCAAGTTTCTTGAACTTTTCCTTCAATTTATGCTACTCATTTTTTTTTAATTTTAAAGTTTAAATGATGTGTTTTTAATGGTTTTAGAGTTTAAAGCAATTTTTCTTTCGATTTTATGTATTTATCATTTCATATTTTATATTGTATAAAAGGGGTTTCCCGTATATAATAAATAAATAAATAAAAAGGGGTGAATTTTGTTCTAGATTTCTACAATTTAGAAGGAATTTCTTCTTAAAAAATATGTGATTTTTATCGATAATGAGTTTAAAACAATTGTTCTTAATTACTTTGAGATTTTTTTTTAAATTTGCGAGAATTTTCTTTGAGGTGAATTGAATTTTTCTTCATTTTTTTGAATATTGGCAGTAATTTCTGAGCATTAAAAAATTTATAATTTCTCTTTCAAAACGTTTTTTATTTCGATGTCAAGTTTTATTTATATAAATTAGGGCAAGTTTTTAGATTTTAGCAGAAATTTACTCTCCAAATATTTAAAGCATTTTTCTTTTCAATTGCGAGCATTTTCTTCGAGAACTAAAGAATTGTTTGGCAAATTTAAGTCTCTAAAAAATTTCCATTCGATTTTTTTAAATTATGTACTTTTTTAATGGTTTTAATAAACTGTACCAAATTTCGAGAATTTTCCAAAATTCCATAACTCAAAACAAAAATTTATTGATAAGTTCGAATTTTAAATTTTTAGTTGGTTTAAATAAATTTGATTGTAGGAATCCATTGGTGCAAGAATTTCTCCAATTTGATGATTTCCTTTTGGAAGTTATCGTGCAAAAACTGAAAAACAATTGAAGTTCGAATTTTATATTTTTACTTGATTTAAATAAATTTGGTTGTAGGAATCTGTTGGTGAAAGAACTTCCCCAATCTGATGATTATTTTGGAAGTTATCGTAGAAAAACTGAAAAACAATTGAAGTTCGAGTTTTAGATTTTTACTTGATTTAAATAAATTTGTTTTTAGAAATCCATTAGTGCAAGAATTTTCGTAATCTGATGATTATTTTGGAAGTTATCGTGGAAAACCTGAAAAACAATTGAAATTCGAATTTTATATTTTTACTTGATTTAAATAAATTTAATGATAGGAATCCATTGGTGCAAATATTTCTGTAATCTGATGATTATTTTGGAAGTTATCATGGAAAAACTAAAAAACAATTGAAGGTCAAACTTTATATCTTAACTTGATTTAAATGTATTTGTTTGTAGGAATCCATTGGTGCAAGAATTTCCCTATTCTGATGATGATTTTAGAAGTTATCATGGAAAAACTAAAAACAATTGAAATTCGAATTTTAGATTTTTACTTGATTTAAGTAAATTTGTTTTTAGAAATCCATTAGTGCAAGAATTTTCGTAATCTGATGATTATTTTGGAAGTTATCGTGGAAAAACTGAAAAACAATTGAAGTTCGAATTTTATTTTTTTACTTGATTTAAATAAATTTTATCCTAGGAATCTATTGGTACAAGAATTTCCCAAATATGATGATTATTTTACAAGTTATCGTAGAAAAACTGAAAAACAATTGAAATTCGAATTTTAGATTTTAACTTGATTTAAATATATTAGATTGTGGGAATCCATTGGTGCAAGAATTTCCATAATCGGATGATTATTTAGGAAGTTATCGTGGAAAAACTGAGAAACAATTGAAGGGCGAATTTTGTATTTTTACTTGATTTAAATAAATTTTATTGTAGGAATCCATTGGTGCAAGAATTTCTCCAATCTGATGATTTTTTTGGAAGTTATCGTGGAAAAACTGAAAAACAATTGAAATTCGAATTTTAATTTTTTTATTGATTTAAATAAATTTGATTGTAGGAATCCATTGGTGCAAATATTTCCAAAATCTGATAATTATTTTGAAAGTTATGGTGGAAAAACTGAAAAACAATTGAAGTTCGAATTTTATATTTTTACTTGATTTAAATATATTTGATTGTGGGAATCCGTTGGTGCAAGAATTTCCATAATCGGATGATTATTTTGTAAGTTATCGTGGAAAAACTGAGAAACAATTGAAGGGCGAATTTTGTATTTTTACTTGATTTAAATAAATTTTATTGTAGGAATCCATTGGTGCAAGAATTTCTCCAATCTGATGATTATTTTGGAAGTTATCGTAGAAAAACTGAAAAACAATTGAAGTTTCAATTTTAGATTTTTATTTGATTTAAATAAATTTTATTATAGGAATCCATTGGTACATATATTTCCAAAATCTGATAATTATTTTGGTTGTAGGAATCCATTGGTGCAAGAATTTCTCCAATCTGATGATTATTTTGGAAATTATCGTAGAAAAACTGAAAAACAATTGAAGTTCGAGTTTTAGATTTTTACTTGATTTAAATAAATTTGTTTTTAGAAATCCATTAGTGCAAGAATTTTCGTAATCTGATGATTATTTTGGAAGTTATCGTGGAAAACCTGAAAAACAATTGAAATTCGAATTTTATATTTTTACTTGATTTAAATAAATTTAATGATAGGAATCCATTGGTGCAAATATTTCTGTAATCTGATGATTATTTTGGAAGTTATCATGGAAAAACTAAAAAACAATTGAAGGTCAAACTTTATATCTTAACTTGATTTAAATGTATTTGTTTGTAGGAATCCATTGGTGCAAGAATTTCCCTAATCTGATGATGATTTTAGAAGTTATCATGGAAAAACTAAAAACAATTGAAGTTCGAATTTTAGATTTTTACTTGATTTAAGTAAATTTGTTTTTAGAAATCCATTAGTGCAAGAATTTTCGTAATCTGATGATTATTTTGGAAGTATTGTGGAAAAACTAAAAAACAATTGAAGTTCCAATTTTCGATTTTTACTTCATTTAAATAAATTTGATTGGAGAAATCAATTGGTGCAAGAATTTTCTTAATCTGATGATTATTTTGGAAGTTATCGTAGAAAAACTGAAAAACAATTGAAGTTCGAATTTTAGATTTTTACTTGATTTAAATAAATTTGTTTTTAGAAATCCATTAGTGCAAGAATTTTTGTAATCTGATGATTATTTTGGAAGTTATCGTGGAAAAACTAAAAAACAATTGAATTTCGAATTTGATATTTTTACTTGATTTAAATAAATTTAATGATAGGAATCCATTGGTGCAAATATTTCTCTAATCTGATGATTATTTTGGAAGTTATCATAGAAAAACTGAAAAACAATTGAAGGTCCAACATTATATCTTAACTTGATTTAAATGTATTTGATTGTAGGAATCCATTGGTGCAAGAATTTCCCCAATTTTATCATTATTTTGGAAGTTATCCTGGAAAAACTGAAAAACAATTGAATTCTAATTTTATATTTCTACTTGATTTAAATAAATTTGATTGTAGGAATCGATTGGTGCAAGAATTTCTCCAATCTGATGATTTTTTTGGAAGTTATCGTAGAAAAACAGAAAAACAATTGAAGTTCGAATTTTAGATTTTAACTTGATTTAAATAAAGTTGATTGTAGGAATCCATTAGTGCAAGACTTCAATTGTTTTTTAGTTTTTCCACGATAACTTCCAAAATAATCATCAGATTATGGAAATTTTTGCACCAATGGATTCTTACAATTAAATTTATTCAAAACAAGTAAAAACTTAAAATTCGGACTTCAATTGTTTTTCACTTTTTCCACGATAACTTCTAAAATAATCATCAGATTATGGAAATTCTTTCACCAATGGATTCCTAAAAATGGAGGGTGGGATTTTTAAATCAAAAGGAAATATAAAGAATTGCAAGTGTTGTAAAACAAATGCGGGCAGCAGAGTTTGACTATAAAGAATTTTGTATATATAGGGTGGGTGGGTGGCCACTATCACACCCTCCAATCATTTAAACATTAGCAAGGGTTTGATTGAAATAATTAAATTTACCTTTAGGCTCTAATTATAATTTAATAAATTATTGTCTACACTACTTTTTATAGTATTTTCTGCCTAATTATAAAGTAAAAATTGTTAAGAATGTGAGGAACTTCGATCCAACACGTATCGTTAACACGTTCCTTGTGAAATGCGGTAAAATTAGTGTTATCAGCAACATAACACCACGTCACACGCCAGGAAGCGAAGACAGGGAACAAAAGGGCGTCAAGCACTGACAAAAGGGTCGCCGTCAGCCGAGCTTCACGCTCCGCACTGACGGAACGCCACTAGAAATAATTGACATCACGACGTAATGCAATTAATTCAGCGCGCGCAATTCGAATTCATTCTTCCAGAATAGGAATAAAATAAAAATGTAAAATTTCTGTTTGTATTTTCCGCCCCCCCGAGTTGAATGTCGCCATCCAGCCGCAGTGGGATGCTTTAATTAAAATAAAACACGAAGGCTCCAGTGCGGTGCGGGAAGCCGGGGCGCCACGGGTGCAATCGATAACTTTCGGAGTGTATTTCGGGGTAAATTGGGGATGTCTTTCCAGAGCTTTACTCCGCGAACTAACTGAGAGTGGGAAAAAAAAAAACGAAACGAAACGAAACGAAAACGAGAGATCTCAGCGAATTCCCAGTTGGAATTAGAGGAAAAATGAAAAAGTTTAAATTTATCATCCCTTCCGCTGAAGATTAAAATTATAGACGGATTGTTTCATGAGAATTTATGCGGGGTTTGATAATCGGGGTGTAAAATTGAAACATAATCTAACAAGGGGCAGTATATTTGTGTTGCATTTTTTTGTTGCTTATCACTGATCTGAAATGCAAAAGTTCTTCACTTTTCTTTAATTTTAAAAGCCTCTCAACAACATTCCGTAGCAATTGTGTAGAAATGTCACAAGTATGCACTTCCTTATCATTGAAAAACCCTTGCAATCCATTGTAGTTAATAAATACCTGGCTTTTTAAATTATCCATAGCTTTTTCAATCAATGCATCCACGGCTGTAATATTTCTTAACACCATTTTCAACACATTGTCCTTTAAGTAACCCAGTTCAAAGAGGTATCTTTAAATATTTGGTTTCCTAGCACGGTCTCAGAATTCGTACAACAGGCTGCTCGCTTAACAGCTACAGAATTAGTTCCGATTCCCTTGTCATCCACCAATAATGCTACAAAAACCGGTCGTCAGGTAACAGTGTCTATATATGAGCCGTAACAATGCCGTTCACCACCACCACGACACCGTTCACCACCACCCCAAAGACTTTCACCACCATCTCAGCATTACAGAAACCACCAACATTCCAGTAGCAGCAACAATTACACGTCTGGCAACAGTAAATATCACCGAAATACTGCTGGGAATAATCACCAGTACCGAAAAGACATGGCCGCCAACGCACGGAATACCGCCCCAAGTATCAACAACAACCTTCTCCGGGAAAAAGCCGAAACGCCCACCATAAATATGATGAAAATTAAGGAAGAAAGAATACCAGAATGGAAAATCAGCGAAGAGCAACTCCGACATCTCCAGACCGGCCAACGTTTTGTCTGAAATGTCGTTAAGGAAATCATTGGCTTATTGGGAATTCCTTGTGATGGTCGATCTACGCTACGATGCCATCCTCGGCATAGGATTTTTCGTCAAACGCGATACCATAATTGACTGCCAGAAGCACTGCGTCCATCTCGGAACCGGACTGCGTCAGACCGTATACTGAGCGCAGGTGCAAGTGATCAGCGGCGATTTTCCTGTTCTACAGTTAGAACATTTAGAACATGGTTTCAGTAGAGAACCCAGACACATTTTCGAGAAACTGGCCCAGAGATTTAATAGGACGTTCTAACCAAATGACCAATTCGCTCGTCGCCCACGAACCACGGAACATAGGATACAACTCACGACCGGCTCTATTGGATGAAGGATCTCCTTACACAGGGCATAATTTAGCCCTCCGTAAGTCCTTATGCATCTCCTATTATTCTGGTGCAGAAAAAGCTTTTTGCATCGCCTTCAGAAAGTTGAACGTAGTGACCTTATCAGAGCCAAAACCCATGCCCGTGATTCAGGAGGCATTACGCGATTTAGGCAACTCTAAATTATTTTCTACGCTAGACCTGAAAAGTGGATATTGGCAAATTCCAATGGAGGAGGATTCCAAGAAGTATACGGCATTCAGCACCCCCGCTGGTGGATATTACCAGTTTTTGCGTAATACCATTCGGTCTGAAGAATGCACCAGCCAATTTCCAAAGGATGATGGCCCAGGTGGTACTTTCGGACATGCTGTACGATTTCGTCATAGTATAACTGGATGACATCATCATGTTCTCGAAGATACCAGAGGAACATCTACGACATTTGGCGCTCGTGCTGGAGAGATTTGATCAATTTGACCTGCCGTTGGAGGCAGATAAATGTACATTTGGGAAAAATCTAATTGGAACATTTGGGCCACATGGTGGACGCTGACCGAACCAGACCTCTTCAAAAACATCTTGATCAAATTCGAACTCGTCCAATTCCAAAAACCCGACGTCAGCTCCGAAAGTTTTTAGGCTTGTGCAATTTGGTGTGTCAATATATACCAAATAATGACCGTATTTCTGCACCCCTTAACGATTTGACTGCTACCACTAAGCCGCTTCGATGGGACCCATCCGTCACAGCCGCGATGGAACAGCTCTGCGAGCAAACAAAGCAGCGGTTGTATCTCCATCGCCCGTTGCCTAATTTTCCCTTCACATTGCAGACCGACGCCTCGCAATTGGAAATTTCATCGGTTCTGTACCAGACGGACGAAGAAGAAAGCCACCGCATTATCTCCTTTGACTCCGCTAAACTTACTGGAGAAAAAACGGTATCATATTAACGAGCAGGAGTGCCTCGCGCTCGTTTGAGCCTTAAATTGATACTGTCTCCTCCTAGAAGGCCGATCAAAGCTAACTACAAAGTTTTAATTTCAGCATTGAGCATTGCCCTGGCAAGGACAATCAACTGCCATATTTGTTGAGCGGAGAACCAGAGGATCAATCAGTCGGAGAGCTCCCTGAATTGGAATAAATTTTACCGCCAGCTCTACTAACCAAGTAGCAGATGCCCAAGCACCATAAGAGGAAACGCAGAGGAAGATTCAGCTTCTTCAAGATCCCAGATATTCAGCCTGGGAGGACATTAGCTGCTCCATAAAAATCATAGGCGGACTTTTGTATAAGAAACCGCTGGAAGGACATGACAGAACCCTCTACGTACCCGAAGATGCACGGCTTCTTGTAACCATTCGTAGCATCAAAACTCAGTATTACTGGAAAAGTATTCCCACATCGCAACAAAAACAGGGAAACGCCAGAAGTCCGCACCAATGAAGGCTCGGCTCCTTACCATAACTATAGACCTCGTTGAACCGCTTCCATTAGCTCGAGGCAAGAAAAGAAACATTCTAGTGGTAACTGACCTATTCACAAGATGGGTTGACGCCTTTGCAGTTGGTCAAGCCCGCACGGCAACTATTCTTCAACTACTAGAAGAGAAAATGTTTCATAGGTTTGGTTACCCTCGAGTAATTATTAGTGATAATGGAACTTAATTCTGATCCAAACCATGGAAGACTAAGTACCAGCAGTGAGATGTCGCTACCTATTTTACTCCAGTATATCACCCTCGAGCCAACCCAACAGAGAGGAATAATCAAGAAGTAAAGAACCAGAGTCAGCACCCAAACACATTGACAGAGAGGATCGTCTGAAAAATATTCGCGAACGCCAAAAGAAATATGCTCGACGGTATTGATAATGATGTTGGTATCATCTGCATAATTAATAATTTGAAATTGTTCTTCATTATTGAGAATAAATAGATCATTTATATAAATATTAAAGAGGACCTAAAATGCTTCCCTGTGGAACACCCCGAAGAATCTTTAAAACTCTGGACTGCAGTACATTGCCGTTTTCTGTTTTAATTTTCACGACTTGTTTTCTGTTGGATATATACGATGCCAACCATGTACTAAACCTCTAAATCCCATTTGATTCAATTTTGACACTAATATGCTATGATCAATGCAGTCAAAAGCTTTAGATAAATCAAGAAGCACCCCACAGGATAACTGATCCTCTTCCATAGAAGAATAAATATATTTTGCGAAATTATGCAATACTGTACTACAATTGTTATTACTAGTAAATCCATGCTGATATTGGGGAAATATATTATGTTTCAATATAAATGATTTCATTTGCTTGATTACAACATATTCAAATATTTTAGAAAATATTGATATAAGACTTACTGCTCTATAATTTGATTCATCTTTAGGATCGCCATTTTTATATAGTAGAATTACTTTAATCAATTTTAGTTGTTGGGGGAAAACACTATTTTGTTATAAAACATAAATGATCGACAATAGAATTTAAACATTGTTTTAATATAACTGATGATACTTCATCAATACCGATGCTTCTCTTAGCGGGTATATTTCGTACTATATCTTATATTTCATAAGCCGTTATAGGGTGTAAAACATGGAACTATTGATTTGGTTTATATGTGCGTAGGTATCATTAGAACAGTTAACCGTTTTACGTTGATTACTTGCTATATTTCTTGCTATAGTTCTTGCATTTGACTCTGAAGATCCGTATTGGGTTCGGTGTTGCAGCTTACATTTTTTAAATTGTGAAAGTCGATTAGGCAAGTATCACTGATCCATTGAAAGTTCTTTATTTCAGGAATAATTGTTGAGGACCTCTTTAATCCACATGATACGTGAAGTCTTCTATCACAGATGAAACACTTAAGACACTCTTCTGATTAACTTATATTAATTTTACATGATTTGCCTTGTTTTGAGTTTGGTGATTGTTTACGGTCGTGTTGATTGCTGATATAAAAAAAAAGCTGTGGTACGCAGCTCTTGACTTTGAACAAGAAATAGTCATAGCTAAATGTTAATCCAAGTTCCCCTGAGAAGAACTATAAACAACCTGATGGATACGTCCTCTTTCAATCCTCATTTTTAGGTGTGGAAGCTAGTAGTATCCATCAAACCGCCTACAATCATGAAGTGTTACATAGATATTCGTAAGGAATACTTTACTTTTAGAAGGCATCACCATTGCTGATCGTATACAGAAGGAAATCAACATCCTTGCAACCATGAAGATTAAGATCATCGCCCCACTAGAAAAGTACTTCCTCCTTTTGGAAGCTGCATGCTTACTTTTCAAAAATAAAATTAAAATTAGAATTTCCCTCAACCGATAGTAATTGATACTTCATTACTTGAAAATATCATTTCAGGCTATCAAAACCTCACCCACTTATTACCCAAAAATTAATATGCGATAGTTATGTTTATCAACCAGCCAACTGAGGCGCTTTACAGGTCAGTATGTGGTAATACGGAACCACAATCCCATGCGTTTGCGCCCAAATGGTTGGATCCAGCGGTGTATGCCAAGTAGATCGCGATGGAAAAACAGTGCGTGTTCACGCCGATGACATCCGCCCAGGTCCATAACATGTGCATTAGCTTTGTCGCCAGATACGCTGCCTCACCTGGCCCTTCCACCATCACTACTTGAGATATGCCAACAAATGCTATCAACATAGTGTATTGTGCCGCGAAATAGACGCTTACCTGCATAAAAGACCCTTTCTAACCGCCGGGCCTTGGGACCCCGGTATAACTAATTATAAGTGTAAATACCAATTAGTGATAAGTATATAGCAATTCCATAGAAAAGAAAAACATTTCTTATGATCCACCCTAGGGAACGAGAGTGCCATCTAGACACGTTCCGTGACGCCGGATGGTTTGACCGTCTCCAAGCTGACGAGAAGAAGGAAAAACCCTTAAAAGCTAAGGCGCCGAGGTGTATCATCGTCCAATCTCCAGCCTACTGACAATGGGCTGTAGAGTTAACTATAGAGAGTTTCCCATTGTGGCGCCCACAACAAAACGTTTGGTACCGTCATGCCAGGATGATGTCAGTCCATTCCTGGTCGGCCAAACTCACAAATCCAAGATCCTCCTACCATTTCGAAGGACTTTCAGAAGAACCAGCTCCCCAGCATCTACAGCGGCTCACCAGGATGTTCAGGATGATAGAGGTATAAGAATTCGCCTCTACTTCAACCAATAGAAGACCCATAATTCAATATTGTTGTCTTCGTCAACGCAAGCTATTTATAAAATCTCAAAATGTTTTTCTTCGAAAAAGTGGTTATGCAACGTTTGGCGAAGCCTTTATTGTCTAATATGGCTTTATGTGTTATTTGAATCTTATACTAAATGTTCTTCCGATTTGTCAACATATACAGGGTGTCCCACCGAAACCGCACATCAAAAGTTTATGGACTTCTAGTGAATGTATTTTTATGAAATTTTCATGGCCTATGTAATCAAGTGTGCTCTATTTAATTAAAATATTTTCAAGATTATACGACTTCCGGAATACTATATTTTTTAATACGTATTTAGATTCTACATAAAACTCTGTGAATAAAATTATAAAGTAACATAACGTCCAAATTTAAGCTTTTTCGAGATAATTGATATTTTTAAAAATTTTGTGTTTTTTCATAGTTTGCTTTAAAAATACATATCTCCGACGAAACTAAAATTGAAAGGCTGTAATATTGGCTACAAATAGCCGATGTCTGAGGGTATCCAATGATGAATTATTTTTGAAAAAATAATATACAGGGTGTTCAAAATTTCAAACCACATTTGGTCAAATTTAAACCAATATATCTCGTTTTTCTTAGAAGGAACACCCTATATCTTTTTACATATTCGGACGCAGAATTTTATTGTTCGGTTTAACGGGAAGTCGTATAATCTTGAAAATATTTTAATTATATAGAGCACACATGATTACATAGGCCATGAAAATTTCATAAAAATACATTCACTAGAAGTGCGGTTTCGGTGGGACACCCTATATAGCATTACGTTTACCACATTGGATTTCATATATGCCGCATTTGTGGGATTTATCTATGAAATGTTTTATTATTTATCAAAAGTTTGCCGATATTCGTTGAATTTCTACATGTAATGTTAAATTCATGCAAAGAATCTTCCGGCTCCATATAGTGAAATCAATAATAAAACTAGGAACGTGTAATCTGAAGATGTTTTCAGCTGGTAAACTCAAAAACTTAGCTTTAGAAGCAACAAGGCTAAACGTAAACATTATGGGCATCAGCGAAACGAAATAGCCAGGGTGTGGACTGACTTCTTTGGCGTATTTGATAAAAAATATCTAACACAAACGGTTATAAGAAATATTAGTGTTCGAATAATGAGATTAATTTGCTTTAGGAACATCCTATATTAACACTGGAAAGAAGAAAATGTAATTGTTGATATTATCTATTTTGTTAATTGCTTGTTGTATTTGCGTTTTAATAAAACTAACAGATACATACGACGTGTATGACTTCTATGCAGATAGTGATATCCCCATTTCAACGCGTTTTATTAAAATTTGCCGCGCGAACAGATGCATCTCTGAAAAAAAAGTTTGCTGGCTTACAGGTCAATGGTATTCAACTTTCCGGCATGTCAGTGGAAATTCAAATGTTCTCGAGCATCCAATAGCAGTCGTTATCCGTCCCAAAGGCGAGTGCGTGGAGTCTCGCAGTAATATGAGTTTTGAGCTGAATTCATGTAAGCATTTCACAGCGTTCTGTTCACGACTTCCATCGACATGGCACATATTCTTACAAATAAAATACTTACAATTATCATCGAGTAATAAGTTGAGTCAACTTACCTGAAACAAACGAGAAATTATTAGTAAGTGTTTTTAATGGTGGTGTGATAGAAGTGTGTGGTGCTGAATGTTTCTATTTGTGTGTGCTATATACAATATTCTTAATTTTATATAAAATTATATTATTTTACACCATTAAAGTTACGTGTGTTGTATAAAATTTGCATTGATTTTCCTAATTGGGTGGATAAATTAGTTGTTGAATGTTAAACATTAAGTTATTGTTTTCTTGTCAAAAACAGCTACAGACAGGTTTCGACCTATTCAAATCTCGTGCTGAAGGTAGAGTATACTGATTAGAGAGTAAATTTGGGTCCTTATTATTAATTAGGTTTGCAAAACGCATTAGACGACTAATGGGATTATTCATCCCTTATTTAGTCGGGCGATTGGCCAAATGAAATAACGGTTTAAATCTAGATTGAGGACCGCGTGGTATATGGAATGTATTTTTTTGGGCAAATTACTACACTTAATTAACCCATTAGTTAACTTGTACAAAAACGACATATCAAGAAATAATATTCTCTCGACCAATGAACTAAAATTAACATTCCACTATGATTAAAACCACTATTTCCTACTTTGCACCATCTCAAGTTTGTGAATTGATATTCTGGTGTGAGGTGACCATACTGATGAAGCGTACTCGAGGTGAGGTAAAACAAGTGCTCGATAAAGTGACTTAATAATATCGGGTTTAAAATCACCCGAGAATCTATTAATAAATCATAAAATTGTTAAAGATTTGTTGCATATAATAGAGATATGCCTGTTAAAATTAAGCTTGGAGTCGAATATCACTCCCAAGTCTTTTACTCCTACTGCACGCAATAATAGGTAATTATTGATCTTATAAGTAAAGTCGCGAGTAGCTCCTCTGTTGAACGAAATGTATGAACACTTATTCAAATTTAGTTCCAGGTCATTTTCTTGGCAACATTATTTAAGTCCTTTTGAAGTGTCAAATGATTATCCATCGTTTTAATACTGGTATATAATTTTAAATCATCGGCATACAAGAGAAAATTACTACTTCGTAAATTTAATCCGATATCATTTATGAAGAGTAAAAATAAAACAGGACCACAATGAGAGCCCTGTGGTACGTCTGAATGTAATCGGATAAATATTTTCCGATACGTTCACATTGGGTCCGATTCTTTAGGTAGCCTCTAATCCAGCTTAAGAATTGGTCGCCAAAGCGGATTAATTTTAATTTGTGCAAAAGCTTATTGTGTTGAACTCTATCGAAGGCCTTGGAGAAATCAGTATAGATTGAATCAACCTGCGATCACTTCTCCAATGCCTCCAATATATATGTTTGGTAAAGTATTAGATTCCTTATCGTCGATGTGCCTTTGCAGAAACCATGCTGTTCATCAATAATTAATTCGGGACAAAGCCATCTAAGCTGTTCGGCAACCAAGAAATCCAATAATTTAGGTAACACTGATTGAATCGCCACACCTCTATAATTAGCAATATTTGCCCTACAGCCGTTTTTAAAAATAGGAACAATGAAGCTGTCCTTCCAGCAATTTGGGAAAATACCAGATGCTAAGGAATTTGCAAAAAATTTATAGATTGGTCTACTCAACGTGTAAACGCATCGCTTCAGAAAGTACGCTGTAAAACCATCAGGACCAGCATTACAAGACTCCGATAGTGATAATAATGAGTTAAAAACATCTGTAAGAGTAACATTGAGATTGCTAAAATCTACTGATCTGTTATGCTGCTGATAAGGAAGAGCGCTATTTGATTATTTATATGCTGTTGAGAAATGTGTAGCAAATAGTTCTACACTACGAGTTATTATATAACTAATTTCGTTACCCAGATACATTTGTTTGGTATATCCAGACGTTTTTCGACAGTCGTTTACATAATCCCAGATTTGTTTTGAATTACTGTTAATTTTATGTTCTATGCGACTAATATAGCTTTTATAAAGCGAATTTATGGTTTAAATTTTAGTGCATATGTAGGGTGGGTGGGTGGCACCTATCCCACCTTCCAACCAGTAAAATATTCTCAACTATTTGAATGAATAAATATTTAATTAGAAGAAAAATTATGTTGTTACTAACTTTTATGTACTCTTTAAAATTAATAATTAAAGTACGTTTTTAATCAATTGAAATTTAACTTTAAACTGTATTAAATAAATAATTAACCTAAGAGCTAAACACTTGAGTATAATATACTGGTTGGAGGGTGAGATAGAGGCCACCCACCCACCCTACATATACAGAAAACAAAAATTACAAACGCGGTTTTGATTTTAAAGAAAATAATACAAAAACAGTGTTTTCAGTTTGAATTTTAGCGCATATGTAGGGTGGGTGGGTGGCACCTATCCCACCTTTCAATCAGTAAAACATTCTCAACTATTTCAACGAATAAATATTTAATTAATAAGATAATTATGTAATTACTCACTTTAATATACTGTTTAAAACTAATAATTAAAATACGTTTTTAATCAATTAAAATTTAACTTGAAACTTTATTAATCAAATAATTAACCTAACAGTAAAACACTTGAGTATATTATACTAATCTGAGGGTGGGATAGAGGCCACCCACCCACCCTACATAAATAAGAAACACAAATTACAAACACTATTTCGAATTTAATGAAAATAATACTAAAGCAGTGTTTTCAGTTTGAATTTTGGCGCATATGTAGGGTGGGTGGGTGGCACCTATCCCACCCTCCAATTAGTAAAATATTCTCAACTACTGTATTGAATAAATATTTAATTAACCTAGAAATTATGTTGTTACTAAGTTTTATGTACTCTTTAAAGTTTATAATTAAAATACGTTCTTAATCAATTAAAATTTAACTTAAGACTTTATTAAATAAATAAATAACCTAACAGTAAAACACTTGAGTATATTATACCAATAAGAGGGTATGTTAGAAGCCACCCACCCACCCTACATATACAGGAAATAACAAATGCAAACACTGTTTCCATTTTAAAGAAAATAATACAAAAACAGTTTTTGCTGTTTGATTTTTAATGCATATGTAGGGTGGGTGGGTGTCACCTATCCCACCTTTTAATCAGTAAAACATTCTCAACTATTTCAACGAATAAATATTTAATTAATAAGATAATTATGTAATTACTCACTTTAATATACTGTTTAAAATTAATAATTAAAATACGTTTTTAAACAATTAAAATTTAACTTAAAACTTTATTAAATAAATAATTAACCTAAACATAAAACACTTGAGTATAGTTTACTAATTGGTGGGGGGGATAGAGGCCACCCACCCACCCTACATATACAAGAAACACTAATTACAAACACTGTTTCAATTTTAAAGAAAATTATACAAAAACAGTGTTTACAGTTTAAATTTTAGTGCATATAAAGGGTGGGTGGGTGGCACCTATCCCACCCTCCAATCAGTAAAACATCCTCAACTATTTTAACGAATAAATATTTAATTGTAAGGAAAATTATGTTATTTCTTACTTAATGTACTGTTTAAAATTAATAATTAAAATACGTTTTTAAACAATTAAAATTTAACTTTAAACTTTATTAAATAAATAATTAACCTAACAGTAAAACACTTGACTATGTCATACAGATTGGAGGGTCGGATAGAGGCCACCCACCCACCCTACATATACAAGAAACACTAACACAAGCACCGTTTTGATTTTAAAGAAAATAATAGAAAAACAGTGTTTATAGTTTAAATATCAATGCATATGTAGGGTGGGTGGGTGGCACCTATCCCACCTTCCAATCAGTAAAATATTCTCAACTATTTTTACGAATAAATATTTAATTAATAAGAGAATTATGTTATTGCTTACTTTAATGTTATGTTTAAAATTAATAATTAAAATACCTTTTTTGATCAATTAAAATTTTCCTTTAAACTTTATTAAATAAATTATTAACCTGACAGTAAAACACTTGAGTATATTATACTGATTTTAGGTTGGGATAGAGGCCACCCACCCACCCTACATATAAAAGACACACTAATACAAACACTGTGTTGATTTTAAAGAAAATAATACAAAAACAGTGTTTGTAGTTTGTATTTCAGTGCATGTGTAGGGTGGGTGGGTGGCACCTATCCCACCTTCCAATCTGTAAAACATCCTCAACTATTTTAACGAATAAATATTTAATTAATAAGAAAATTATGTGATTATTAAAATTAATATTTAAATACGCTTTTAAAAAAATAAAATTTTATTTGAAACATTATTAAATCAATAATTAACCTAACAGTAAAACACTTGAGTATATTATACTAATTAAACGGTGGGATAGAGGCCACCCACCCACCCTACTTATGCAAGAAACACCAATTACAAACATTCTTTCGATTTAAAAAAAAATTATACAAAAACAATGTTTATGGTTTAAATTTTAATGCTTATGTAGGGTGGGTGGATGTAACCTATCCCACCCTCCAATCAGTAAAACATTCTCAACTATTTTATCGAAGAAATATTTAATAAACAGCAGAATTATGTTATTTTTCTTTTTAATATACTGTTTAAAATTAATAATTAAGATACGTTTTTAAAAAATTAAAATTTAACTTAAAACTTTATTAAATAAATAATTAACCTAACAGTAAAATAGTTTATTATATTATACTGATTGGAGGGTGGGATAGAGGCCACCCACCCACCCTACATATACAGGAAACAGTAATTACAAACACTGTTTCGATTTTAAAGAAAAATATACAGAAACAGTGTTTATAGTTTAAATTTCAGTGCAGATGTAGGGTGGGTGGGTGGCACCTATCCCACCCTCCAATCAGTAAAACAGTCTCAGCCATTTTAACGAATAAATATATAATTATCCGACAAATTATGTTGTTAATAACTTTTATATACTCTTCGAAGATAATAATTAAAATAAGTTTTTAATCAATTAAAATTTAACTTAAAACTTTATTAAATAAATAATTAACCTAATAGTCAAACCCTTGACTATATTATACTGATTGGAGGGTGGGATAGAGGCCACCCACCCACCCTACATATACAAGAAACATTAATTAAAAATACTGTTTCTATTTTAAGGAAAATAATACAATAATAGTGTTTATTGTTTGAATTTAAGTGCATATGTAGGGTGGGAGGGTGGCACCTACACCACCTTTTAATCAGTAAAACATTCTCAACTATTCTAACGAATAAATACTTAATTTATAGGAATTATATGTTACTAATCACTTTTATACACTCTTGAAAGTTAATAATTAAAATGCGTTTTTAATCAATTAAAATTTAACTTTAAACTGTATTAAATAAATAATTAACCTAACAGTAAAACACTTGAGTATATTATACTGATTGGAGGGTGGGATAGAGGCCACCCACCCACCCTACATATACATGTACCAATTAAAAACACTGTTTCGATTTTAAAGAAAATAATACAAAAACAGTGTTTATGGTTTAAATTTTAATGCATATGTAGGGTGGGTGGGAGGTACCTATCCCACCCTCCAATCAGTAAAACATTTTCAACTATTCTAACGAATAAATATTTAAATAATGGGAAATATATGTTATTACTCACTTTTATTCACTCTTGAAAGTTAATAATTAAAATGCGTTTTTAATCAATTAAAATTTAACTTAAAACTTTATTAAATAAATCATTAACCTAACAGTAAAACATTTGAGTATATTATACTGATTGCAGGGTGTGATAGAGGCCACCCACCCACCCTACATATACAAGAAACACAAATTACAAACACTGTTTCGATTTTAAAGAAAATAATACAAAAACAGTGTTTACAGTTTAAATTTTAGTGCATATGTAGGGTGGGTGGGTGGCACCTATCCTACCCTCCAATCACTAAAACATTCTCAACTATTTTAACAAATAAATATTGAATTAATAGGAGAATTATGTTGTTTCTAACTTTAATGTGCTCTTTAAAATTAATAATTAAAATAAGTTTTTGATCAATTCAAATTTAACTTGAAATTTTATTAAATAAATAATTTACCTAACAGTAAAACACTTGAGTGTATTATACTGTTTGGAGGGTAGGATAGAGGCCACCCACCCACCCTACATATACAAGAAACACAAATTACAAAAAACTGTTTAGATTTTAAAGAAAATAATACAAAAACAGTGTTTGTAGTTTAAATTTTATTGCATATGTAGGGTGGGTGGGTGGCACCTATCCCACCCTCCAATCAGTAAAACATTCTCAACTATTTTAACGAATAAATATTTAATTATAAGGAGAATTATATTATATATATATAATATATTCTATATTATATTTATATTATAAATACGTTTTTAAACAATTAAAATTTAACTTTAAACTTTATTAAATAAATAATTAACCTAACTGTAAAACACTTGACTATGTTATACGATTTGGAGGGTGGGATAGAGGCCACCCGCCCACCCTACATATACAAGAAACACTAATTACAAACACTGTTTCAATTTTAAAGAAAATTATACAAAAACAGTGTTTACAGTTTAAATTTTAGTGCATATAAAGGGTGGGTGGGTGGCACCTATCCCACCCTCCAATCAGTAAAACATCCTCAACTATTTTAACGAATAAATATTTAATTGTAAGGAAAATTATGTTATTTCTTACTTAATGTACTGTTTAAAATTAATAATTAAAATACGTTTTTAAACAATTAAAATTTAACTTAAAACTTTATTAAATAAATAATTAACCTAACAGTAAAATAGTTTATTATATTATACTGATTGGAGGGTGGGATAGAGGCCACCCACCCACCCTACATATACAAGAAACACCAATTACAAATAATGTTTCGTTTTAAAGAAAATAATAAAAAAACAGTGTTTGTAGTTTAAATTTTATTGCATATGTAGGGTGGGTGGGTGGCACCTATCCCACCCTCCAACCAGTAAAACATTCTCAACTATTTTAACGAATAAATATTTAATTAATAGGAAATATATGTTATTACTCACTTTTATTCACTCTTGAAAGTCAATAATTAAAATGAGTTTTTAATCAATTAAAACTTTTAAAGTTTATTAAATAAATAATTAACCTAACAGTAAAACACTTGAGTAAATTATACTGATTATAGGTTGGGATAGAGGCCACCCACCCACCCTACATATACAAGAAACACAAATTACAAACACTGTTTAGATTTTAAAGAAAATAATACAAAGCCGTGTTTATAGTTTAAATTTTATTGCATATGTAGGGTGGGTGGGTGGCACCTATCCCACCCTCCAACTAGTAAAACATTCTCAACTATTCTAACGAATAAATATTTAATTAATAGGAAATATATGTTATTACTCACTTTTATTCACTCTTGAAAGTTAATAATTAAAATGCGTTTTTAATCAATTAAAATTTAACTTAAAACTTTATTAAATAAATAATTAACCTAACTGTAAAACACTTGAGTATATTATACTGATTAGAGGGTGGAATAGAGGCCACCCACCCACCCTACATATACAAGAAACACTAAAAACAAACACTGTTTCAATTTTAAAGAAAATAATACAAAAACAGTGTTTGCAGTTTAAATTTTAATGCAAATGTAGGGTGGGTGGGTGTCACCTATCCCACCTTCCAATCAGTAAAACATCCTCAAATATTTTAACGAATCTATATTTAATTATAAGGAGAATTATGTAATTTCGCACTTTAATGTTCTGTTTACAAATAATAATTAAAATACGGTTTTAAACAATTAAACGTTCACTTAGAACTTTATTAAATAAATAATTAACCTATCAGTAAAACACTTGAGTGTATTATACTGTTTGGAGGGTAGGATAGAGGCCACCCACCCACCCTACATATACAAGAAACACAAATTACAAAAAACTGTTTAGATTTTAAAGAAAATAATACAAAAACAGTGTTTGTAGTTTAAATTTTATTGCATATGTAGGGTGGGTGGGTGGCACCTATCCCACCCTCCAACCAGTAAAACATTTTCAACTATTTTAACGAATAAATATTTAATTGATAGGAAATATATGTTATTACTCACTTTTATTCACTCTTGAAAGTTAATAATTAAAATGCGTTTTTAATCAATTAATATTCAACTTAAAACTTTATTAAATAAATTATTAACTTAACAGTAAAACACTTAAGTATATTATACTGATTATAGGAAACAAAAATTACAAACGCTGTTTCGATTTTAAAGAAAATAATACAAAAATAGCGTTTGTAGCTTAAATTTTAGTGCATATGTAGGGTGGGTGGGTGGCACCTATCCCACCTTCCAATCAGTAAAACATTCTCAACTATTTTAACGAATAAATATTTAATTAATAAGAGAATTATGTGATTACTTACTTTAATGTAATGTTTAAAATTAATAATTAAGATACGCTTTTAAAAAAATAATATTTAATTTGAAACATTATTAAATCAATAATTAACCTAACAGTAAAACACTTAAGTATATTGTACTGATTGTAGGGTGGGATAGAGGCCACCCACCCACCCTACATATATATGAAACAACAATTACAAACGCTGTTTCGATTTCAACGAAAATAATACAAAAACAGTGTTTATAGTCAAAATTTCAATGCATATGTAGGGTGGGTGGGAGGCACCTATCCCACCCTCCAGTCAGTAAAACATTTTCAACTATTCTAACGAATAAATATTTAAATAATGGGAAATATATGTTATTACTCACTTTTATTCACTCTTGAAAGTTAATAATTAAAATGCGTTTTTAATCAATTAAAATTTTCCTTTAAACTTTATTAAATAAATTATTAACCTAACTGTAAAACATTTGAGTATATTATACTGATTGCAGGGTGGGATAGGTGCCACCCACCCACTCTACATATACAGGAAACAAAAATTACAAACACTGTTTTCATTTTAAAGAAAATAATACAAAAACAGTGTTTACAGTTTAAATTTTAGCGCATATGTAGGGTGGGTGGGTGTCACCTATCCCACCTTATAATCAGTAAAATATTATCAACTATTTTAACGAAGAAATATTTAATTAATAGGAGAATTATGTTATTTCTCACTTTAATGTACCTTTTAAAATTAATAATTGAAATACGTTTTTAAACAATTAAAATTAACTTTAAACTTTATTAAGTAAATAATTAACCTAGCAGTAAAACACTTGAGGAAATTATACTGATTGGAGGGTAGGATAGAGGCCACCCACCCACCCTACATATATAAGAAACACTAATTACAAACACTGTTTCAATTTTAAAGAAAATAATACCAAACAGTGTTTATAGTTTAAATTCTACTGCATATGTAGGGTGGGTGGGTGGCACCTATCCGACCCTCCAATCAGTAAAACATCCTCAACTATTTTAACGAATAAATATTTAATCAATAGGAGAATTATATTAATACTCACTTTAATGTACTGTTTAAAATTTGATATAATAAATGCCAATCAAGCTGCGAAATCCATACTAACAATCACTACATACTATTTAATTAATACCTATTTAATGCAATTTAAATATTAAAATTATAATTCAACATAAATTAATTTTAATCTGAATGTGTTAATAGTTAAATGTTAATTCAATAATACTTTATTGATATTTTTTTTATCAGCATAGAATAATACAAAACAAGTATGTTAATATATGCAATTATCCGAGTAAATACTCGATTTCGAATAATAAACAATTATAATCGTCCATTTATTCGTGATAAATATCCACGTGAAAAACTTTGCGTTCCACACACAAACACACACAACACACAAACCGAGCGTTGATCGATTTTGTAATAACTAAAACGATAATACCGCTTTATGTGCGCACCGTAAACATAATCTGCGGTAGCACGGAGGTGAACACACACACACAAAAAAAAACCTTCAAATAATGTTCTCTTTTTTTATCCGCATTGTTTATTCGCCAATGTCCTTTGCGCGTGTTTCGCATATTTCCCAAGAAAATTGCCGTCTCTGCACGTATTAACGGGAAAAAAGGGAATTACGCGAAAGTCGACTCGGAAATTTTCCTGGTGAAATTGTTGACTTTACTATTTAACGATGTTCCGGGAATGACAAATTATTCCACGAGAAATTATTTCTTATTTTTAATAAGTTGTCATTATAATTATGCATTATTATAAAAGAGGAAACTTGCAGGAATAATTAGGCTTATATTTATAGGAAATAATTAAGTAATTGCCTACAAAAAATTTGATTTGAACAATTATTTTAATTAACCGAGTCAAAATTTAATACACAATTATAGAGATAATACACTGGCGTACTCCTGACCCAACCCAACAAACTCTATATTATTCCTGACTTACATTAATAAGTAGTACATTGACCTAGCGTATTCCCGACCTCCCACAATATAAAATATATTGGCCTAGCTTAAATTTAGGTCAAACATGCGCCGTTTTGTTCGATTACTTTTTACCATTTTGAATTTCATTATGCCGAAGCCCTCATCCCTATTGGCGAAAATTTGAGAAAGTCGATTTTTACAAGCCTCTCATGAAGCGAATTTTTCACCAGCAAAATTGTTCAGGTACGGACTAGAAGGTGGAAGCTAGCGGAGCTTCTGGTGAGTCACTATCGATGTCCTGGTGGAACACAATTCCTCTCCTATGTGCCAAAGCTGGCCGCTTCTGGGCTACTGCTTGCAAACAAAACTGAGTCAACTAATAACAAAACTATCCAAAAAGTTTTTTTAGTACGAAATCTCGTCTTTCAAATTTCATCTAGTGGAACGCGATCGGATTTATACGACCCGAAGTATAGATAACTACAGCCATCTTTTGGAAAAATAATGGACTTCTGAACTTTGACAGTTGATAGCGGCCATATTATTGAAGCTACATCTGTCGAATTAGCTGTTATTTATTCAGTTTATTTTACGTAATCACCATAGCTGGATACGTCGTTCAACAACACGTGCAAATGATAAAATTGATTTATCAATTTATCGCACTATTTGCCCATTTTACAGTCATAATAATCGTCCTACCGATTGGACTATTTGTAGTATGTTGCATAAATTTGAGTCAACTGATTCAGTAAACAATGAACCAATATCCGTACGATGATGAAACGCAAGTTCTGTCGAAAATATCGCCGATATCTGTGAGAGTGTGCAGGAGATTACGAGGCTGTAGATTTCACGTCGCTCACAAGAATAACTTGGGCCTGCACTCGTACAAAATTCAACTGACACAGGAGCTGAAGGTAGATGACCATAGGCAACGACGTGTGGTGCTGAATGGGCCCTGAAGTAGTTGGAAACTGACCATAATTTTGGAGCCCATTTCTGGATGACTGGGAACTTCAACAAACAAAATTGTTGGATTTGGGATGATACGAATCCATATGTGATCCAAGAGCGTCCAATGCATCCTGAAAAAGTCACTATTTGGTGTGAATTTTAGGCGGACGGCGGACAGTGATCGTTTGCCGCATTCTAGCGAGACATTTCACAAAAAATGAAGTTCGAGGGTTTAAGAATTTTATGAAAATATCAACACAATAATGTCCAGTTAGTTAAGAGGTAGTATAAAAAAACCCAACTCTCATTGCGCGGTTGTACACCGTGCCCAAAGCGCACACTTTTCAGTCTACATTCAATTTTCAAATAATTCTTGTTTCGACGGGTTGATTTTATTGTAATATTATAGTGGTGTGTAGAGTTTAACTTTGCTAAGCAATTTATAATTGATAAAGAGACAGAAAATGAAAATTTGGAAAATTTGTCTCATCAAGTTATAAAATTTAAAATTTACTCTTAAATGGAAAAAATCATCTCATCATCTCATCATCTCCCAAAATTTGATTCGAATTTTTCGGAATGGATAGAAAAAAAGAATTTACATTAAAAAACACATCATCGTAGCCAGGTCCATCGATTAGTAAAGGCAGATTACCATATAAAGCTTTCTTTGATTTGAAGAAAAGGAAAATAAAACCTTTACTGGAAACATATTACACAAGAAGAATTATTATTTGCAACTCAAACTATAATAGCTTGCGATCAACTGGCCGTAGAGACAGTGCAAAAATGTTAAGAGAAGTTGCTGACTATTCAAAAGCTTGAAAAACTTTTTCGAAGCACCTCATAAAATATACGCCTGAAGAAGCGCTTGCTTAGTATATAGATTCACAAAAAATTCTTACCGATTAATTCAATCTGGCGCAAAAGTCCGTAATGCTGGTATCTGTCCTAGTTACGGATATATACTAAAAGAGAAAGAAGCGAGTTATCCTGACGAAGAACAAATAAAAGTTACCAAAATATCCACTAAAGTTTCATTACAAGCTCTTGTAGATAAGATTCTCACTAGATTATTGAAGTCTATTGATGCTGTTTTAACTCAAAATTATTAAAAAAATGGTCAGGAACTAGTTATGATATATAATTGGGGCTGCGATGGAAGTTCGGAACATACGATGTACAAACAAGCATTTTCTGAAGACTATGGTACATTCAAAACAGACGCTTTTCTGTTTTTAACTTGCATTGTGCCCCTACAACAAAGGTCTAAAATCAATAAAATTGTTTAACAGAATCGTAAATCCTCATCAACGAGATTTTGCAGGCCCATCAAAATACTGTTTCAAAAAGAAACACCTAAATTAACAGAAAGACTTATAGAGGACATAGAAAATCAAATTAAAATAATTATGCCTACAGAAGTAAGATTCAATGAAATAACATTTAAAATAAATCATACATTTGAAATGACTATGATTAATGAAAAAACCTTCAGTGTTGTCACAAATTCATCTTCTCAATCATGTGGAATTTGTGGAGCTAATCAAAAAATAATGAATAATTTCGATAAACTAAAATAATTGCCAATAAAAGCCAGCACTTACGAATATGGAATTTCTTCACTGCGTGTGTGGATAAGGAGCCTGAAGTGCATGCTTCATATTGCCTATCGTCACGATATAAAGACCTGGCATGTTCGTGAAAAAACTGACAAAGAAAAGTTGCAGCAAGCTAAGCTGCAAATACAAATAGAATGAAGGGAAGAACTATGTTTATTAGTAGATGTTCTGAAACAAGGATTTGAAACAACCAATGATGGAAACATAGATACTATTTTTTTTTAAATTATCAATTGGCTGCGAAAATTATTAGAAGATTAAAAATAATTTTACAAATAATATCATACGGATACGCAGTTAATATACAGGCATTTGAAAAATATGCTGCGGAAACTGCAGTTCTCTATATACAACTGTATCCAAGGTTTTACCTGCCTACAAGCATACACAAAATTTTAATACATCGAGCGGATATAATTAAGTCGAAAGTTCTACCAATTGAATTGTTCTCAGAAGAAGCTTAAGGGACACAATAAAGATAAACTAAAATATAGAGAAGTGGGCTGAAAGACCTCAGGTCTATAGCCCAGACGGACTAACACCACATTATTTGTTTTTGCTTATGTATATATAAATGTAATTATGTAATTGTCCGAATAAAGATTATTGTTATTATTATAGAGAAGTCACACGAGAAAATGTTCGCGAATTTTAAACATGACCGATCTATTTCATACGTTGTTATATTCATCTGATCCATATGTGATTACTACTTAAAAAAATGATATAGCACGGCCATATAGTATTAGATGTTTTGAAAGATAAGTTTTACAATTATTATCTGATGCAGTAATTCACAATACATCAGACGATTCCAATTCATCTGATTTATCGGAATAATTCAATGTTATGTGTTTGTTTTCTTTCTGTAAAATATGTTCAAATAATAGTAAAATATATGTATTTAAATTTAAAACATAATATTTTAACCTTATATTTTATTTAAAATACGTTATCGTGTTGTAATTTGAAATGTCCAGCTAGAATATATGAATCGACCACTGTGCGGCGTCATCAGTCCATATTTCTTTGAGAACGACGTTGGCCAGGCCACTGTCAACACTATAGGTCGATGATAGCCAACTTTTTATTGCTTGAATTCGATGATATAGACACCAAGGGCATGTGGTTTCAACAGGACGGCGCTACGTGCCACATAGCACATGCCACATTGAAAATTCTGCACAAGAGATTTGAGGGCATGGTTATCTCACGTGGAGGTGATTTGAATTGATCACAGAGATCATGCAATTTGACCCCGTTAGACATTTCTTGTGTTTTTTTTTTTAAGTCACAGGTATATGTGAAAAAGGCACGAATTACAGCGGCCCTCAACATAACCGCTGCCAAAATTCAAATTCAGCCTGATTTATGTGCTAGAATAATGAAAAATTGGACATTTCGGATGCGAGACACACAGCAAAGCCGCGCGGGCATTTGTATGATGTTATATTCCCCAAATAATAGCATCGATAGGCCTTTCAAACGAATCCAAAATTTGATGTATGTTTTTTTTATTGATTTGTTGTATATGTACTTTTTTAGAAAGATGTCCAAATATAAATAAATAAATAAATAAATAGTATATACATGTATAGCTGTTTTAATTGATATAAGTTCTTATTTGAAATGCCGGGTCCTGTTTTCTATTTTAGTTCAGGTGGGTGAATTGGAAACTAGGATAATATCATCGGCAAAAACAAGGAGTATTGCGAAGGGCTGTTATACGTGGGATCGGGATTATTGATGTCGTGGCAAAATATGTTGCATAGGAGAGAAGATAGGGAAGAGCCTTGTAAGATTTGGAAGGAATGGAAATAGTTTTTTTTTTTAATCTAACTTAGAAGGATCTATTGAAGAGGAAGTTATGTACAAGGATTACTAAATGTAAGGCAGTCGACACGGTTTAGCATATTGGACGCTTAACCGTTTTGAATTCAAGTCCTTTTTGCATATTGGACATTAGAACAAAAAGATGAAGTAAGGTTGATATTTTCGAAAACAAACTAAACTTTTAATCAGTGATGTATTGAATTGAAGTGTGAAGAAGTTTTTATTTAATGAAGGTTTTAAATAGTTTTTTGTAGCAGGTAGGAGAGTAGTAAGATGGAAACTGGAAACAAGTGTGGGTTTATTTTCGGGTTTGGGAATACATATCATAATACCTTTTTTTCCATTCAGGAGGATAATATTGTTGGGTATAACAAAAGTTAAAGATCTGTAAAAATTTAATGGTTAAGTGCGATGCGATGAATTCTCCTCGTTGATATGAGTTGCTAATTGTGGAAGGAATTTGCAAACTTCCACAATTATTAAAACTGAATAGATATTTAGTTTATGTTTCATCGAGAAAGTACGTAGATTAGATTATTTCACAAATGACGTAATAGGAGATGGACTTTGCTTATTTCTCAGTACAAGAAACTTATATTAGCTATCATTTACCAAAATATTTGCATCGGTTATTCTTTTTGTTAGTATGACAATTGGAGTATGGTTAGGCTATTACAGGTAAAAGATGATAAATATACGGTTGCCCAAAAATTATTTAATTCAATTTTGTACCTAGCTGAAGGCTGATTTATTTCAGTAGAGTAAGTGTGAAGTGTAAAATCCTAAAATCCTAAAAACTAAAAAGTAAATTATTTGTGAATACAGTAGTCTTTTTTTAATGACTTGTCAGTGTCCTCGAATTTTTTTGTTACTGGTATTCTGACGTTAGGAATTCCTTCCAGAAATTTAGTGGATCATTTAATGCACTTCATAGATCATGCAGCATGAACGTGCTGTTTTGTGGAGACCGATTTTTCTACATTTTCTTGGTTTAATGTGTTTTTTAATATTCATCTTTTCTGTATTTAGTCTTAATATTAATGCAGAAGAAACCAAAATCAGTAGAATTTTGGTTTTGCAACGCCAAGCTTTTTTAAACATAAAATTTCGTCATCTCTGACTTAAATCGTCTTTTGTATGATGTAACCTACAAACTGTAAATTGTCAAGTGTCATCTTTTATCTGTCAATTTTAAAGTGTTTACAGTCATAATTAAATTGTATTACGCTAAGTGTAATTTTGATTGTCTTCCAATAATATAACCCGCTAACTATAAATTGTTAAGTATCAACTATCACCTGTCAATTCTTAAGTGCCAACTGTGATCTGTAGCCCCACAACAATAAATTGTCAAGTGACAACTGTCATATGACTTTGATTATCATCCGTGATTTTGATCGTCGTTTGTATGATGTAACCTACCAACTTTAAAGTGTCATTCCTTATTCTTTATTCTTTATTGACTTTGTTATTCCTGCTAACATATATAAATAAATATATACATAAAACATTACAAAACTTTTGGACGCTGGAATCACAGGCGGAGTTCACTGCTTTTCAATGTCCTTCCACTCGACCCATTTCCTTCCACAGACAACTATCAGCCCTTGGTTGCCTCTGGATTCATTGTTGATTTTATTAATTTTTACAAATATGCTGTATTTTGTCCTTTTTATGGGAAATTCTAGACATTAATTTATATATGTCATCATGACGTTTAATCTTTCATCCGTCAATTTTATAGTGGTTACTGTCATAAATAAATTGTATTGCGCCAACTGTGATTTTAATTGTCTTTCGTATAATGTAACCCCCACACTAGAAATTATTAAGTGTCAATTCTTAAGTGTCATCTGTGATCTATAGACCCGCAACTGTAAATTGTCAAGTGACAACTGTTATATGACTCATCATAAGCGTCATCCGTGATTTCGATCGTCTTTTATATGATGTAACCTGCCAACTATAAATTGTCAAGTGTCATCTTTTATCTATCAATTTTATAGTGCTTACTGTCATTAATAAATTGTATTGCGCCAAGTGTGATTTTGATTATCTTTAGTATAATGTAACCCGCCAACTATAAATTGTTAAGTGTCAACTGTCATCTGTCAATTCTTAAGTGTCAACTGTGATCTGTAGCCCCGCAACTGTAAATTATCAAGTGACAAGTGTCATATGACTTTGATCGTCATCCGTGATTTTGATCGTCTTTTGTATGATGTAACCTGTCAACTGTAAATTGACAAGTGGCATCTTTCATCTGTCAATTTTAAAGTGCTTACAGTCATACACAAATTGTGATTTTGATTGTCTTTTGTATAGTATAACCCGCTAACTAGAAATTGTTAAGTGTCAACTGTCATCTGTCAATTCTTAAGTGTCAACTGCGATCTGTAGCCCAGTAACTGTGAATTATCAAGTGACAACTGTCATATGACGTTGATTCTCATCCGTGGTTTTGATCGACTTTTATATGATGTAACCTACCAACTTTAAATTGTCAAGTGGCATCTTTCATCTGTCAATTTTAAAGTGCTTACAGTAATACATAAATTGTAATTTTGATTGTCTTTTGTATAATATAACTTACTAACTAGAAATTGTTAAGTGTCAACTGTCATCTGTCAATTCTTAAATGTCAACTGTGATCTGTAGCCCCGCAACTGTAAATTGTCAAGTGACAACTGTCATATGACTTTGATCGTCATCCATGATTTTGATCGACTTTTATATAATGTAAGCTACCAACTTTTAATTGTCAAGTGTCATCTTTCATCTGTCAATTTTAAAGTGCTTACAGTCATACATAAATTGTGGTTTTGATTGTCTTTTGTATAATATAACCCGTTAACTAGAAATTTTTAAGTGTCAACTGTCATCTGTCAATTCTTAAGTGTCAACTGTAAACTGTAGACCAGTAATTGTGAATTGTCAATTGACAACTGTCATATGACTTTGATCGTCATCCGTGATTTTGATCGTCTTTTATATGATGTAACCCACCAACTTTAAATTGTCAAGTGTCATCCTTCATCTGTCAATTTTAAAGTGCTTACAGCCATACATAAATTGTGGTTTTGATTGTCTTTTGTATAATATAACCCGCTAACTAGAAATTGTTAAGTGTCAACTGTCATCTGTCAATTCTTAAATGTCAACTGTTATCTGTAGCCCCGCAACTGTAAATTCTCAAGTGACAACTGTTATATGACTTTGATTATCATCCGTGATTTTGATCGTCCTTTGTATGATGTAACCTGCCAACTGTAAATTGTCAAGTGTCATCTTTCATCTGTCAATTTTAAAGTGCTTACAGTCATACATATATTGTGATTTTGATTGTCTTTTGTATAATGTAACCGGCCAACTAGAAATTGTTAAGTGTCAACTGTCATCTGTCAATTCTTAAGTGTCAACTGTAAACTGTAGACCAGTAATTGTGAATTGTCAATTGACAACTGTCATATGACTTTGATCGTCATCCGTGATTTTGATCGCCTTTTATATGATGTAACCTACCAACTTTAAATTGTCAAGTGTCATCTTTCATCTGTCAATTTTAAAATGCTTACTGTCATAAATAAATTGTATTGCTCCAACTGTGATTTTGATTGTCTTTCGTATAATGTAAACCGCCAACTAGAAATTGTTAAGTATCAACTGTCATCTGTCAATTCTTAAGCGTCAACTGTGCTCTGTAGCCCCGCAACTGTACGTTGTCAAGTGATAACTGTTATATGACTTTGATTGTCATTCATGACTTTGATCGTCGTTTGTATGATGTAACACGCCAACTGTAAACTGTCAAGTGTCAACAGTGAATTGTCTAATGTCAACTGTCATATATAAACTATCATTTATTAACTGTAATTTTTATCAGATTGTGTGCCAACACAATAAAACTGTCCACACTCACTTTTAACAGTCAATTTTTATATTCCAACTGTCAGCTGTCAACTGACACGTTTCATCTGTCATTTATAACTTGTAATCTATAATCTATTATCTGTCAAAGAAGTGTCTTATAAATGTTATTATTTTTATTGATATATTGATGAATAGTATTGGTAATTTTATATTCCAACTATCAGCTGTCAAATGACACTTGTCATTTATGATTTATAACTTGTATTCTATGATCTATTATCTGTCAAAGATTCGTCTAATAAATGTTATTATTTTCATTGATACATTGATGAATAGTATTTGTTTTTTAATCATTGTCAAATGCCAAATGTCACTATTATAGCTAACATTAACTGTCAAATGTCAGTGTCAAATATAATTTGTTGATTACTACTTATCAATTGTCAGTATTAATCTGAACATAAAGATATATTTATGACTGTTGTTAACGATATACATTAAACAATAATTAACAATTGGTTAATGTCAATAATTATCACCGTCAAATGTCAGTTAGTAATTATCAACTGTCTAATATTTACAACATTTTCCTTAGAACATCACATCCTAATATATTTAAATCATCTGTCATGAATTATGAAATAACAATCTCAAATAGTGTTTACATTTTATTAGCTGTCAAATCTCAACTATAAATTATGAATTGCTAATATTAACTGCTAAAATAATTGTTTACAAATATTAAAGCCCACTATATTACTTTTTCTGTATTTCTGTTCATATATCAAATGTCAGTAGTCAACTGCCAAATGTCAAATGTCAATTGTCATCTAGCTAATTGTTTACTTTAACTTAAAACGCTAGGATACAAATATCAAATACCAGTTGTCAAATTTTACCGTTTTGACGATATCAAAAATTAATTACCAATTGCTACCATCAAATGTCAATTGTTAAATATCAACTCTTAAATGATATAAAATAGCTTGTAATCACTTTCTCCACAATGATTACAAGTTATTTTATATTGCATCACCTTTACGTAACTCATCAATCGACATCTTAAATAATAAATCACTTTTAGCCGTTTCACAATCACAATATCATAGCTTGCTAGATTTAACTATTAATGTCATTAATAACGAGCTATATGAGAAATTAATTCAAGAAACTGCCTCAACAATTTGTGATTAACTGAAATAAGAAAGAATAACACTAGCGTACTTCTGACCTATCTCAAAATTATATAATCATATTATTATGTCAGAATCCATAGACCAGCATCTGAACGACTTTGTCACACAATTACAAAGATAAACGATCGCTTTGACCAACCAAAAATGTATAATTTTTAGGGTCCAAATCACAAAGGACAGATTCTAATTGTGAATTGTCTTCTTCAAAACATCAGGTACAGCACAATCAACCACAATGCCACAATTTAATATATTCTGACTGCCATACAACATGCAGCAACTAGAATTTGTTGAACGATTTTATTGAAATTCTCATAAAACGTCTATTTTAGGGAAACTAAAAACTAAAATTTGAATAAAATCTAGACTGTAGTGTTTTCTTTGTTTTAAATTGATGGTATTTTAGAGAAATTTACCTTTCTATCTTTCAGTGCTTTTTTGTTTTGTTGTTCTTCTGAATTTTAAAATATCCATCGTGATTTCTAAAATTTCTTGGTAGATATTTGACTTCATTCATCAATTTTTGCCTCTTTTCTTCAAAACTTTAGAAAAGCCTTATTTTTTAAATTAAAGTAATTTTCTAGGCACGGCTAGTATCCTTTATTCTTTATATTATTGGAATTCTGAAATTTTGAGGAGAACTTTTGAAAATTCTTTAAAAAAATCTGAAATTTTCAAGTAATATCCCTTTTTTTTGTTTTTCTTTCATATCTTGATAATTTTTACACGTTGAATTCTTTATATTATTGGCACTTCCCCGATTTCTAGAACTTTTCAGCTTTCTTCGAAATACTTTAATATTTTAAAGCAGTTTTTCTTGAGTTTTAAGAATATGATTCAAAAGTTCTCAAATTTTCTAGCAATTACTCTTTTAGAAACTTAAATTAGCTCACCGTTTCTTTTTTTTTCGGTAGTTTTCCGTTATTTAGTAAGTCGAGATTTTTAGGTTTTTCAGGCGATCTTTAAGCAACAAGTTTTTTAGAGCCGCTCTTTTCCTAGTTTTCAAAAATTCTTCGAGATTTCTATAAGGTTCTAGCAATATATCTACCAGATTCTTAGAGTAGTTCGTCATTTCCTACTGGAATTTTAGAATTGTCAAATTATCAGAAAAAATCTATTATTTTAGAGCAATTCTTTTCTATTTTTAGAATATTTTTTGCAGTTCTAAACATTTAAATTTTTTATTTTCTAATTGTTATTTTATTACAATTTCCTAGCAATGGTTTGCAGAATTCTAGAATTTTTCAACTGACCTAAAACAATTCTAGCATTTTAGAGCTCTTTTCTTGCACTTAGTAAAAATAACATCATCGCAATGCATAATTTTCCCCTTATGAATTATTTTTTTTTTAATGAAATTAATCTGTTACACACACAATATATTATCAAACATCCATCCCATACCTTTTGACAAATTATTTAGTATTCAACCCGATTATCGATCCCACGGGAATTCGGGATTAAATTAAAGCAAGTATTAATCGTTCCCCACCATCCATGACAAGTGCAGATGGGGGATAATAATTAATGCTTGTCATTATTGTTGTTTCGAGAACAGATGGGAGTTATCATTTTTTATGCGCATCTGTAATTTTTGACAGGAAATCGTTTACTAAATGCCGATTTAATAGAAGGCAAAAAAATACGAAAGAATGCAGGGACGTAAACTTATAAAAATTGTTTCCTCTGTAGATTTAAAATATTTATACTAATTATATCATATGTATATTTTATAAATTAAGATTTCTGTAATTGCTGTTGGTAAATTTTATCCCTCAATTAAATACTCGGTATTCATCTGGTTGATAAAGCAAACGTGCGGTGAAATACTAATCGAGAATGAAAAGTGAAACCCTCCCAAGTGTGTTGTTTTATTTCAATGTCTCACAAATTTATATTTTGACGCTTTAAAAAACCTTTAAAAGCTTAATGATGATGAATTAAATTCTCATTTACCTAAAACCTTGCTAGAAAACATCTGAAAATTATATACATATTGATTTTTTTCTAATTCAAAGGGTTTATTTTAAGCAATTAGAATATTAACGTTTATAATCTTGATATAATACAGTTGATTAACACATTTTTGTCTGATTTTCTAAGGATATTAAAAATCTATTTGTTCAATCCTGCAGTAGAAAATAGAACTTTCATACGTTGTTTTGTGGTTAGAAAGTTACAGTTTACCTCACGCAAAATGGTTGCTATGGAGATTTACTTTCGCCCACTCTTGTGTCACTTTCGCCCACTCTTATGTCACTTTCGCTCACGCTTTTATAAATACACATTATTATTATTATTATTATTATTACTTACTTGCTTATACACTTGTAAATGAAAATTGTCACTTCGAAATAGAATATTGGGCAAAGTTATTAAAAAGGCCATTAAAATAGGCAATTAAAACTTCACCCGTAATGCTATTTAAATTGTGAATCTTAAGCCATTCTTCTTCGCTCATTGTAAAAATAATATTATATTTTGTTACGGATGTTTGCCGAAACTTTATACATATATATTATTGAATATCAACTATTATTAGAGACAAAAGTGGTACAAGTTACTTAGCGTCGCCGATTGTGTTGTTTATATGACGTAGACGATCGTGTTATATTGGCGCTTGTCTTTTTTTGTCGTCGCTCACAGCGGGACACTAGATTATTTTAGTGCGGGCCGTGCACGGCGCATCGAGCAACGCCGACCGCCGTACACCAGATTTTAAAGCGGGCCGGGCACGGCACATCGCGCAAAGCCGCAATACATTTCTTTTATTTGAACCTACGTTTTAAAATGAATTTTCGGCAGGATTGAACAAAACGTAATACACCACTCGTGGAGTTACGAATTCGCTCACTTGTGTACCTTCGCACACTCGGCTGTCGCCTCGTGTGCAAATTGGTACACGCGTGAGCGAAACGCGTACTTTCTCCACTTGTAGTGTAATATACTATTACATTCAATTATGTCATTCTGTTAAATCCTGGCCGGATCCCATCGAATGTTTAATATCACAATTCCATTTCCTGTGGCGGCCGCGTGCAGCATTTCGAGGGGGGCTGTTTGCAAAGTTGGGGATGCGAAATCGCGGTGTAATTCTGCGCGAAATCCGGACGTTTCCGGTCAAATTGCTCCGGTTTGGTTATAATCGGGGTCAGGTATCCAGATCAATTCCATTTAAGCTAATTGCATCCTTTGAGATTAGTTAACGTTAATGAGAGCCCGAATTATCGTTAGTTACTATTGATTTAAACGTCGCTCCGTAGCACCGAAGAGATAAAACCAATCTGTCACTTAAATTTTATTTAAATTATTAAATTCGTGTCGATTTTAAATAACGTATTATAATTATATAAATGTTACTGATTATTTACATTATAGCTAATATAAACTTTATAAAATCAGATTATCAAGGTCATCCTTGTTGAAATTAATTTTTTACAATATTTAAATCGTCGATTGCAATTTTCAATTTTATCAATTCAAGTTTGAAGAGTCGCCATTTTGTTTAAAACAAATTTATGTTAAATTTGATTCGGTAATATCTAAACTACGTTTAATTCGAGTAAATCTTGAGACTTTCAAGGTCACCCTTGCTGAAATTATTTTTTTACAATATTTTAAATCGTCGATAACAATTTTCAATTTTATCAATTCAAGTTTGCAGAGTCGCCATTTTGTTTAAAACAAATTTATATTAAGTTTTATTCTGTAATATCTAAACAACGTTTGTTTTGAGTAAATCTTGAGATTATCAAGGTCGCCCTTGCTGAAATTAATTTTTTACAATTATTTAAATCGTCGATTGCAATTTTAAATTTTATCAATTCAAGTTTGAAGATTCGCCATTTTGTTTAAAACAACTGTATCTTAAATTTTATTTTGCAATATCTAAACTACCTTTAGTTTGAGTAAATCTTGAGATTTTCAAGGTTACCCTTGCTAAAACTATATTTTTAGAATTGTTTAAATAGTCGATTGCAATTTTCAATTTTATCAATTCAAGTTTGAAGAGCCGCCATTTTGTTTTAACCAACTTTAGATTAAATTTTATTATATAATATTTAAAATACATTCATTTAGAATATATTCTGAAATTTTGAAGGTCCACCTTGCTGGAATAATTTTTTTACAATTTTTTAAATCGTCGATGGCAATTTTCAAATTTATCAATTCAAGTTTAGAGAGCCGCCATTTTGTTTAAACCCACTTTAGGTTAAATTTTACTGTAGAATATTTAAAATACATTCATTTAGAATTAATTGTAAAATTTTCAAGGTCACAATTTTGAAATTAATGTTTTACAATGTTTAAATCGTCGGTTACAATTTTCAGTTTTATCAATTCAAGTTTGGAGAGCCGCCATTTTGTTTAAACCAACTTTAGGTTAAAGTTTGTTCTATAATATTTAAAATACAATTATTTAGAATAAATTCTGAGATTTTCAAGGTCATCCTTGATGAAATAAATTTTTTACAATTTTTTAAATCATCGATTGCAATTTTCAATTGTATCAATTCAAGTTTGGAGAGTCGCCATTTTGTTTACACCAACTGTAGGTTAAATTTTGTTCCATAATATCTAAAATACGTTCATTTAGAATAAATTCTGAAATTTTCTAGGTCACCGTTGTTGAAGTTAATGTTTTACAATTGTTTAAATCGTCGATTGCAATTTTCAAATTAAATCAGTTCAAATTCGGAGAGTCGCCATTTTGTTTAAAACAATTTTATGCTAAATTTTATTACATAGTATCTAAAACACGTTCATTTGGAATAAATTTTGAGATTTTTAAGGTCACCCTTGCTGAAATAAATTGTTTACAATTTTTTAAATCGTCGATTGCAAATTTCAATTTTACCAATTCAAGTTTGGAGAGCCGCCATTTTTTTAAAACCGACTTTAAGTTAAATTTTGTTCTAAATTATTTCAAATAAATTCATTTAGAATAAATCCAGAGATTTTCAAGGTCACCCTTGTTGAAATATTTTACAATTGTTTAAATCGTCGATTGCAATTTTCAAATTAAATCAATTCAAGTTTGGAGAGTCGCCATTTTGTTTACACCAACTGTAGGTTAAATTTTGTTCTATAATATTTAAAATACATTCATTTAGAATAAATGCTGAGATTTTCAAGGTCATCCTTGCTGAAATAAATTTTTTACAATTTTTTAAATCATCGATTGCAATTTTTAATTTTATGAATTCAAGTTTGAAGAGCCGCCATTTTGTTTAAAACAAATTTATATTAAATTTTATTTTATAATATTTAAAATACATTCATTTAGAATAAATCATGAAATTTTCAAGGTCGCCCTTGTTGAAATTATTGTTTTGTAATTGTTTAAATCGTCGATTGCAATTTTCAAATTAAAACAATTCAAATTTGGAGAGTCGCCATTTTGTTTACACCAACTGTAGGTTCAATTTTGTTCTATAATATTTAAGATACATTCATTTAGAATAAATTCTGAAATTTTCAAGGGTACCCTTGTTAAAATTAATGTTTTACAATTGTTTAAATCGTCGATGGCAATTTTCAATTTAATCAATTCAAGTTTGGAGAACCGCCATTTTGTTTAAAACAAATTTATGTCAAATTTTATTATTTAATATCTAAACTATGTTTATTTAGAATGAATCTTGAGATTTTCAAGGTCACCCTTGCTGAAAATAACTTTTTACAATTTTTAAAATCATCGATTGCAATTTTCAATTTTTAGTAAATTAGTATGAATTGTTTTTCAATTATTTTATTACGTTATTTATTTAATAACAGTTTGGTAAACAGTTGAAATTGTTGAAATGCTGTTGAAATACCAATTGATCGTGTTACACTTTCTATTAATAGAATTGAATTATTGATTATAAAAGTAATTATTGCTAATGTTACCATGTACATCATTATTGTCTAAATTTATCCACCTGTAAGTTTAAATCAATCAACTCTTAATTGTTGGAAAACTCTACCTTTTTTTGTTCCCTTCGTATAGGTGTTTGGATAACAGAACTCAATTTTTAGGTCTTGACCAGTTTAATTCTATCGAAAATTATAATAATAGAAGACTGGATTTAGTTTTAGTAATATGCACTGCTTGATAAATCAAGTTGATCAAATTATCGTCGAATATAAACATCACACATCTTTAGAGTCTAATCTAACCCCAAGTAAAATCAATCCCGATCAGTTCTATTTATAAATGACACTTCTAACCTTTAAAAAACGAATTTTCATAATTTGTATGACTCAATTGTTGCTATTGATTAGACGCATCTTATATCAATCCATTCTGTGGATGATTCTTGGAATTTATTCTATAAAAATTGTTTTAAGTTTTTAAGTCAACACGTAGTTGAAATAAAAATAGAGCTAGATCGATTAAGTCTCCTGGATTGAACCCCAAAAAAGATAAGTAACCTTCGAATTTAAAAATTTACTAGAAAAACTATTTAAAAGATAAGTTGTTATTTTGGATAGGGCTCTCACCTCCATCTTGATGAAATCTATTTCAAAACAAATTTGGCACATCTCTGATCGATGCCTGTACTGCAAGAAGATCCTTTACATCACGGTTGCTAGTCAACCCTGACGAAGTAAATCAATCTAAAAATTAACTCTGCTTTGGGAAGAGGAAGAGGCACAACTAATAGTTGCCCAGGTTAATCACTGACTGACTTATCTCTGCCCAAATTATATAAATATTACCTTTGATTCGTTTGGTTGAACATAATTACTTGTATTAATTTTTCCTGATCATTTTCAATATGCCTAAAAAAACTACGAAAGTTTATAATTTGGTGGTCAAATGTACCATACATATTACAAGAATAAATTCATATAGATTTCATTTTTTGTGAACTAATAATAATAACAGAGAAACCATTTAGGTGACATCTATTATTAAATTCCATGTTAATGAAACTCCTTGAGTTTTGACTAGCAAGGAGCTTCGCCTAAATAATTTATCTATTATTATTATCATTATGTGTTTTAACACTAAAACAAAACTTGAGGAATGAATAGTTATGATGGGAGCCTAGGAAGATTATCTTACCACATCAGCGTAACAATGATCGCAAATGCTGATTGAAGTAGAAGTTTTAACGTCACGCTTAACATTAGGAAGAAAACTTCTAACGATTCCAATCAAGCATAAAAACAGTATTAATGACTAGATGGTATTCTATTAAAACCACAAAAGAGCTTACGAGTTTAACAATAGCCGCCGAAAAAATATTAATAATTTTTCAAAAGAATAGGCCAAATATATCTTAGTAAAAAAACATTTAGAAGAAATAAACTTCGCCCGAGCCTCTTCAATAAAAATTACAGAAATCGTTTTGTTAGTAATATGTGTTTTAGAAAAATTTAAAACTAAAATAAGATATTAAATAAGTAAATAAATAAATAAACCTAACCTAACCATTAAAACAAGAACTTTTCCAAATACTCAAAGTAATAAAAGCAGAGGATGGCAGCTGCACTCTCAATATTAAGCACTATTTGTAAATACTTACAAAGAGGTTCAGCATTTGACTCCTTTGACTACCCCCAATGCGAATAACGCCAGAACCTGTGGTCCCTGCAGTATTCAAACCTCGGTGCTACACGATCTTGAGGTCCACAACTTAGCAGCAAGGCAGTTGCATCTATGTGGATGAACGCTGATGCCAAGAAGATGGTCCAACAACACGAAGAAGAGAATGTTTATGATGAAGAAAATGTTGCTGAAACATATGAAGACTACATGCCTTTTAAGTAGAAGTTAGGAAAGAAACACTCTGACTCAGCCATCGAAACTGCTTCATTCTCCTCAGTTGCACCTACTGATGTATAGTATACATTGTTATTGCCAACCATCGTCAAAAAGGTGTCTCAATGTATTCCGCCCTGATAGGCGAGTGGAATTCTGTCGGAGTAAAGTACAAGAGTCGACTAAAACAATTACTGCAGTGGTGCGGACCAGACTTTGACGGCTTAATCATATTCGACGAATTTCACCGCGCGAAAAATCTTTATCCCATTGGTTCTTCAAAACCCACTAAAACTGTCTGTTTAACTGTCCTTGAAATATAAAATAAATTTACGAAAGCACGTGTGGAATACGCGTCCGCCTCTGGAGCATAAGAGCCAAAAAATATGGCTTACATGTCGCCATAGCACACGAAGAGATTAAAATGGGAAAGTGTGTTGTTATCAGTTTACAAGGCAAAGGATAAGCCCGAACAATTGAAGAGAGATGATGGCGAACTAACAGATTTCGTTTCGACGTCCAAGCGTGTATTCCAGACATTAGTGGAGAAATAGTTTCCTACACCTGACAGGAATCGAATATAAAGATTACTTACCATGCCCAGTAATCTTCATATTCCACAGGTCATGGAAAAAAATTAATAAATGGGAATGATGAAGGGTACACTTCGTCAGGAAAGAAAAAACCATTGAGCCAAGATACAGCAAGGGCAATAAAAAGCAATAAAAGGTCGACAGCACAGATTCGGCACATTCGGTAGTGATTCCAACCCTTTTAATAGTGTCAGTGCTTCTGATAACGATTCTTGAAGCAAGTGAGTTATTTTTGGATATTCTACAAAAAGGGAATTATTTTTACCATATTTCAGTAAATTTCTTAATTCTGTAAATGATTATTTATAAAATATTTGTGGGTGTTTTGAACTGGTTCTGAATATAAAAATTTCTTAGAGATTTTCTGCAGGAGTTTAATATTCTTTATTTTAAGATATCCTTCAGAAATTTCGTAAAAAAATGTTTTAAGAAATTTGGGGATTTTCTGTAGGAATTTTATATGCCTTATTTTAGGACATTCTTCAGAAATTTCTTCAATAATTGTTTTAAGATTTATGGGGATTTATTTTAGAAAATATTTGAAGCGTAATATTTTTCCAATTCGAAAATTTCTTCGAGTTTTTGAAGAATGTTCACTAAAAGTTATTTATCAAAAATTCTTTAGATGATTTTTTATACGAAAATTCAGGATATTACTTTATTTTTAAATAATTATTTATAATATATTTGTGGAAAATTTACTGAATGAGAGAATTTTATGGAATATTTTTGCAGGATTTTGAGTTTTTTAAAAGTTATTTAAAATTTAAAGAATATTTTAAAGAAATTTCTTACAGAGAATTGTTTTACGATATTTCAGGACATTTCTTTATTTCTTGAATAATTATTTATAATATATTTAGCGGTGTTTCTTTAGAAAAATTTTGAATAGTATTATTTTTTGAAGGATGTTAATATGATTTTTTAAAGTTATTTTAGGATATTCTCCAGAAATTTCTTAGAGAATTGTTTTTAAGATATTTCAGAATATTTCTTTGTTTCTTGAATCATTATTGATTAAAGACATTCGGGAAAGTTTCTTTAGAAAATTTTAAAAAGTTTTTTTAGGATATTCTTTAGAAATTCTTTAAAGAATTGTTTCTACGAAATTTCACGATATTAGTTTTTATTTTCAAATAATTAATTATAAAATTATTTAGAAAATTTTCTGAATCCGAGAATTTGTTCGATTTTTTGCATAATTTTAATATTTTAATGTTTTTTAAAAGTTGTTTCAGAATATTTTAAAGGAATTTCTTAAAGAATTGTTTTTACAATATTTCACGATATTTCTTGATGAAATGATGATGATGATGATTGCTAAGATTTTTGTGAATATTCTTTCTAAAAATTTAGAAAAGTATTATATTTCGAATCCGAAATTTTTTTGGAGATATTTTGCAGGATTTTAATAAGATCTTTAAACGTTATTTTAGGATAGTCTCTAGAAATTTCTTAGAGAATTGTTTTTTTTTTATAATATTTCTTTATTTCTTGAATAATTATTGATTGCAGACATTTGAAATCGTTTCTTTAGAAAATATTTGAAGGGTATGAGTTTTTTAAATTCAAAAATTTCTTAGACAGATTTTTCAGGATTTTAATTTTAAAAGTTATTTTAGAATATTCTTCAGAAATTCTTTAGAGATTTTTTTTCTACGAAATTTCAGGATATTGCTGTATTTAAAAATCACTAGACGTACTAAAAATAAATGTGTCTTTATGATACTGAAGAATAATTATTGTAGCTTATGTCAAAATTATTTACTAACGAATCAAACCGTAAATAAGAAAAACATGGAATTTACATCTCATCATTTAAATCGTTCCCAAATGATTACTGTTTTTGGGAAACGCCTAAAAATCACTAGACGTACTAAGAAGAAATGTATCTTTAATATACTTAAGAATATTTATCTAGCTTATGTCAAAATTATATACTAACGAATCAAACTGGAAATAAGAAAAACATGGAATTTATATTTCATCATTTAAATCATTCCCAAATGATTACTGCTTATGGGACACGCCTAAAAATCACTAGACGTACTAAGAATAAATGTGTCTTTAAGATACTTGAGAATAAATGTTGTAGCTTATGTCAAAATTATTTACAAACGAATCAAACAGGGAGTAAGGAAAACGTCGAATTTATATTTCATCATTTAAATCATTCTTAAATGAATACTACTTGTGGTAAATGCCTAAAAATCACTAAACGTACTAAGAAGAAATGTGTCTTTAATATACTTAAGAATCATTGTTCTAGTAGCTTATGTTAAAATTATATACTAACCAATCAAACAGAGAGTAAGGAAAATAAGGAATTTACATCTCATCATTTAAATCATTATTAAATAATTAATACTTGTGGAAAATGCATAAAAATCACTAGACGTACTAAGAATAAATGTGTCTTTAACATGGTTAAGAATAATTATTCTAGCTTACTTCAAAATTATATACTAACGAATCAAACAGATAATAAGAAAAACATGGAATTTACATCTCCTCATTTAAATCATTCTTAAATGAATACTACTTGTGGTATATGCCTAAAAATCACTATACGTAGTAAGAATAAATGTATCTTTAAGACAGTTAAGAATAATTGTCGTAGCTTATGTCAAATTTTTTTATTAACGAATCAAACAGGGAGTAGAGAAAACCTAGAATTTACACCTCATCATTTAAATCATGCTTAAATGAATACTACTTGTGGTAAATACCTAAAAATCACTAAACGTACTAAGAACATATGTGCCTTAAACATACTTAAGAATAATTGTTGTAGCCTATGTCAAAATTATTTACTAACGAATCAAACCAGAAAAAAGAAAAATATGGAATTTACATCTCATCATTTAAATCATTCCCAAATGATTATTGATTATGGAAAACATCTAAAAATCACTAGACCTACTAAGAATAAACATGTCTTTAAGATACTTAAGAATAATTGTTGGAACTTATGTCAAAATTATTTACTAACGAATCAAACAAGGAGTACGGAAAACACAGAATTTAAATCTCATCATGTAAATCATTCCCAAATGATTATTACTTATAGGAAACGCCTAAAAATCACTAGACGTACTAATAATGAATGTGTCTTTAAGATACCTAAGAATAATTATTGTAGTTTATGTCAAAATTATTTACTAACGAATCAAACAGGTAGTAAGGAAAACATGGAATTTACATATCATCATTTAAATCATTCTTAAATGAATACTACTTGTAGTGAATGCCCAAAAATCACAAAACGTACTAAGAATAAATGTGTCTTTAGCATACTTAAAAACAATTGTTCTAGCTAATGTCAAAATTAAATACTAAAGAATTAAACAGAGAATAAGAAAATCATAAAATTTACTTCTCAGCATTTAAATCATTATTTAATGAATAATGCTCATTTAAAATACCTAAAATTCACTATACCCACTAAGAACGAACGTCTTTTTAACATGCTTAAGAATAATTGTTTTATCTTATGTTAAAATAAAATAGCAACGAATTAAACATTGAATAAAAAAATCAGAAAATTTGCATCTCGTCATTTAAATAATTCTCAAATTAGTACTACTTGCAAAAAATGCTTGAAAATTATTATATATACTGGCTATAAATATTTCTTTTAACATTTTTAGAAATAACTATTCTAGGACACCTACAAAAAAAATGCCAACAAATCAAACAAATACTAGGAAATACCGAATATTTACGTCTCGGCGTTTAAATAGTACTCAAATGTCAAATACGTGTTAAAACTGCTTAAAAATGATTAGTGGTACTAAGAATAAGTTGTGCCTTTAAAATACTATAAAATAATTGTTCTAATTTATCTCAAAATAAAATAACAACGAAATAAACATAGAAGAAGAAAAACATGATATTCATATCTATTCATGTAAATCATTCCTAAATAATTACTACTAATGGGAAATGCTTAAAAATTACCAGACGTACTAAAAATAAATGTGCCTTTAACATATCTAAAAAAAATGGATCTATCTTACCAAAAAAGAAAATAGCATCAAATCGAACATAAAAGAAGAAAAACATGAAATTCACATCTCATCATATAAATCATTATTAAGTAAGTACTGCTTGTAAAAAATGCCTAAAAATTACAAAACGTACTAAAAAATAAATGGGTCTTTAACATACTCGAAAACAATTGATCTATTTTATCTTAAAATAAAATAGCATCGTAACAAACATAGAAGAAGGAAAACATGAAATTTACATCTCGTCATTTAATTCATTCTTAAATAAGTACTGCTCGTAGAAAATGCTTAAAAATTACCAAACGTAGTAAAAATAAATGTGCCTTTAACATACTCAAAAACAAATGTTTTATTTTATCCTAAAATAAAATGGCATCAAATTAAACACAGAAGAAGAAAAACATGAAATGTACATTTCGTTATTTAAATTATTCTTAAATAAGTACTGCTTGTAGAAAATGCTTAAAATTTACAAAACTTACTAAAAAGAAATCTGTCTTTAATATACTTTTTAACAATTGTTCTATTTCATCTCAAAATAAAAAAACATCAAATCAAACATAGAAGAAGAAAAACATGAAATTTACGTCTCGTCACTTAAATTATCCTGAAATAAGAACTACTTATAAAAAATGCTCAAAAATTATAATGAGTACTGAAAATAGACATAACTTTTATACTTATAGTTTTTAATGCCTGTGTAATTTTATTAATTATCAATTGTAAAGTATAAAATATTTCTCAATGAAGAAAATATTTTCTTTATTCGTGTTTATAACCATATTTGAATTTTGCATCCACATATATTCCTTCTAATTGCTCTGAAAATGTAAATAAGCATATCTTTTTTCAACCCTCGCGTTCAAAACAGTTGATGCTGAGCTTATTAAGAACACCAGGATGCCGGCTCCGCACAGGTCCCCATTATAAGACCTCACAAATGAGACAACCCCCAGCGAGGATGTGCAAACTTTTCATTTCACGCCCTTTTCGCTCAAACACAATATCGCGCCCCTCGTGAGTTTCACTTTGGAAAAGACTGTTTTGTTTGCGGGCTTTTTCCACAGTAACATAATGAACGGGGAGAGGGCGTTTTGTTTACGTTGCGCAGCCCTTAAGCGAACTAAAACAAACTACTTTTAATGCGTGAACACCACGAATACTAATTATTAAAATATATTATAATTTACCTTCCCTGTTAAAAAAAATAGCTAAGAATACAATCATAAGATATGTACATATAGAAATAGATGAAGTATTGATAAAGAATAAGGCATAAAATAGTACATGTGTAGAATTAAACTACTAACAATGAGTTGATACATACTACAACAGTAAAATGTGCATATTTTTTACAGTAGATCCGATGACTATGTATAGATTTTTAATAATATTTTTTTGGAAACTAAAAAGTGTGCAGTATTTTTTGAGGAATAGTGTTGTGGTGTATATAGTGTCCCATATTTGTCGTAGCACCGCTACTCACCTCGTTTTCGAACCACCAAAAATGGATGAGGTCCAGTAGGCAGGTTTGCAGATGTCTGATGACAAGTTGATATTTAATGCTTGCATAATATATCAGTTTACGGATCACCATCGAAAGCAAAACATCGCAATTGTGCGACAATGGTCTATACTTATAGATTTCGTCATACAAGGACCACCATCGAAATTATCCCAAGAAAATCATCGATATTTCTAGTGAGTCCATCAAAAAAATCGCCCTGTTATTCACTTTACTGTCTCCGCATCATCGGGTTACTGCAAAAAAATAAGCATTTTCATTTTTTTGCGAAGCTTGATGATGGTGATTACGGGCTAGCGGGAGGGGACGGGAAGGCTATGTAGGATGAGATGATTGCAATGAGCCATGTCTTTCTTAGAAACATTCTTCAACGCATACACTTAAAAAAAATAATTTATGGAGCATCCGCACATTTATATTAATCCTATTGACTAATCTATAATTACTTCATTCATGTCACTACTGACATAAGCAAAAAAAATCTAATCACTAGTTTTACGTGTGTATCGTTTAAATTATTCGTTTATTTTGTGGTTTATTTTAAAGGTAATGAAGGTAATTAAATAATTTTATTATCAAAATTTAAATAAAATAAAAACGTAATAATTATAAACTTAAAAACTTGTTTTTTTATTAAAATAAAAATTCTAATCACTATAAAATGTTTGTGAGTAAATTTTATAGACCGAAAGGTATTTTTAAATATTTAAATAATAATACTAATTTATATGAAATGAGTCTAAATTAATTGTTTATTATTATATATACCAAAATGAAAACTCTAGCTACACTTGAGTTATGTTTAGGCCCTAAAAAGTAATAAGAGTTTGTATACTTTTTTATTCGCGTTTAAGACCTAGAATTTTAAATTGCAATACTATTTAAGTTTAGGCGGTAATTTTTTCCATCGTTCTGATTTGAATAAATTAATTATATAATAATTATTCTGACTGTTATAAGCTTTATTTTCATAGCTGTGTTATATAAGTAGAAAACTAACGGAGGATAAAATGACTGATAGCGAATTGATGAAATGCAACTGAAGCTTATTGATGCTAAAATGAAAACTGAAGTCCAAAAAATTGATTTAGAAAGTATTTTTCAAATGATTTGGTGTAATTATACCCCAATCTAATATTTGCGTTTACGATGTTGTAATTTTCTTCTTAGCTAAGCTTTAACAATTTGTATAGTAAAATATCGGACGTAGATTTATTCCATTTAAATTTAGATATTTTTAAACTGCTTTATTTGAAGGATTCACTCTTTTACAATCTTTTAAATTATTTACAGCATTTATCCCAATCCAATATTTGTGTTTACGATGTTGTCGTTTTCTTCTCAGCTAGAAATAAAGACTTTGTGCAGATAAGATGGCGAGCGTAACTAGTTTGCTCGACGAAATAAACTTTGTAACTTGTTGTGCCGACACTCAGTGCAAAGTATTAGTGTGTGTTAAATGAGAAAACACGTTACATAGGAGGTGTGTCAAGAAGAAAGGACTGAAACCTAGAGATTTTACGCAAATTATTTGCAGTGATTGTTCACCGGAGATCGAGATTAAAGAAGTACTCGCCAAAAAAATGTGTATTTAAAAGGACAAGTATAACCTTTAAATAAACTAATTGCTGAAGACAAAAACCGCTTCCTTAAAGAAAATTCTGATCTTCTCAAGTTTAAAATTCAGTATAGAAAATCAGAAAGTTCACTGCAATTTTCTCCAGGGATGGTTTCATAGACCAAATATTTTTTGCAGACTGAATGCGTCACAGCGTCGTGTGCTTCTCTCCACCCTGAGGTCTATATCTTACCAACAACCATGACGCAATACACAACTTTGTGGTGTACCATACCGTTTGTAGCTTTGTGGTGGGTGAGAACTGTGTAAACCAACATTTTAAACGTAACGTGCATGGAAACAAAAACCACTGCAAAACATTTAGCTGGGGTGTCTTAGGACACACTTCAAAATACTGACGGGGCTAGAGAGCAACGTTTACCTATGAAGAGGGCTGTTAGCTCTGTTAACCCTCCTATTTCAGGTACCTCTTTCATAACTACAAAATCCCGAAAAAGTATTAGCGGAGTTGAAGCAAAAAGAAGGAGAAAGGCGCGCCTGGCGGTGAAGGCTGGCCAAAATGCAGACCTTGAAGAACTTGGACTACCACCGTGGACGCCAGTAAAACAAGGGATGGACGCCACTGCCAGACCCTGGAAATATAAAGGCCTTGGCGAGAGCGATCACCTCTGTGAGATCTGGCGGTTCAGGTAAAAATAAGAAGAGGAACAGTTCGGACAACTCTGTTACCATATCTACTGGGCCAAACCTCAGGAAAAGGGAAAGTAGAGGCACTAACAAGTACCTCCAAATAGTAATAATTGACCGCCAAATATCACAGAGGACCAGGTTAAGATCTTGGATGGTGTTTTCACCTTATAATTAGTCAAGCGCCATCTTCGATCGATAGCTGTACTCCGGAGAGATGCTGTGTGGATAAATCATCCCTAGAATAGCTCTTAAAGTCAGTCGAAAAATTAACTCCACTATGAACAGGGGCAAAAATAACGGTGATCCAAATTGACCATCTCTTGAGGCTGACAAAGGCTACAAGCCTCTGAATATGGAGCTGAAAATTAAGCTTCTGGCTGGTCAAAACCGAAAGCTGACTATAGATCAGTAATGTGTCTTCTAAAATAAAGTAAAACCTCAGAGCAGATTGGTTATGATGGGAGTTCACCCTTCAACAGCAGCGTAGCAAGGATGGAAAATAACGTCTCAGGTACAAATTTCAACTTGTCATGCTTGATTCCAAGTCTGTCCCAGTGAGACTATCCATACCTCCAGAAGGGAAGCTGTAGACAACAAAACGAGAGACCACGAGCACACTTCAATGGACATCTCTCTAGCTTAAATGGTGAATGTTTTATACTCTTATATTCTAATAACCCTAGAATAATTTTACTATTGATATATCTTTTAAATTCATATAAAAATGAAAGAACGAAATATAATTCAAATAAACATTGCAAGGGGGCGAGTCTAACACTAAACTACATCCTTCAAAGCAATTATAATACCCTGGTGCTAATCCAAGAATTCTATGTATGGACAAACAGAATATGTGGACTGGGTAATTCGAAAGGCGCCAACTTCCATGGTGCATATAACAAAGGGCGCGTGCACGTATATATTCACACGCCAACATGAAAGGCTCAATTTTCCACAACGGATCTTACAGTGGTCTGTTTCGAAGGAGAGGATTGTAGTAAGGCTTAAAAAATCTTCCTACGATACAACCGACCCACCACCCTTACATTCATTGGATGTTGTGATCTGATATTGTGCAACTATCAACATCAGCTTCATTATAGGTTGTGATGCTAATGCTCACCACTCAGTGTGGGGAAGTACGGACACTAATAAAAAGGGCAAAGCTCTGCTTGAATTAATTTCGATCACAAAGTTAGACATACAGAGATGATTGATATCACACTTGCTAGTGACACTATAAACAATCACATTTAGAACTGGCATGTATCGACGGATACTTTGTCCTGATCAGATCACAGATAACTATTTAGAAAAACCTACAAGGAATTGAGAAAAGTATGCTAAGAACGCAGACTGAAGTTAATGACCTCGCGCTACTTCAGGAAAAGACTCTCATTTCATATAAAAAGTCATGTCCACTCAACTCGAGTAGAGGAAAATCCACCAAGCCATAGTGAAATAAGAAACTCAACCAGTTGAAGCCAGAAAAAAAGTATAACAACCGTATTAACTGAATAGTTGAGGCTGTTAGTTGTTGAAAGTTCATATTCTAAATACTTTGTTATCGTATTTCATTTACGAAAATTTACCAAAGTGATTACAAACCGTAATACACGAAGCAGGAAATCGATTAGACATATTATAAAGAGCTTCATCGATTATACAAAAATAAATTACGGCAACGATAGAGGGAATCTTGGATCCTGAAATAAATTGAGTCCACAATCACAGCTGCAAGGTTGTAAAAAATTTATCTCCAAAGACCCAAAACCACAGCCACATAAAAAACGAGGATAACAAGACAACCTTTTAGAGTCTTAAATACTCATTTTCCCGACTTTAAAAATATGGATAACAGTAATGAAGACCGGTAAGAGATTCATACCTCTTCAAAAAACAAGATTCATACCCCTTCAAAAACAATGGAACATAGCCTATAACATAATATCAAGACCCAAGGTAACCTTGGCCAATCAAATATTTTCACTATTTATGTCTCCGGGAATGAATGGATTTCGCCCATGGAGACTGGAACCTATTCTATGGCATCTGGTGACTCTGTTTAGGGCCTGCATGTGTTTTAGAATATTCCCCAAAACTGGAGAAAAGGCAAGGTGGTATTTATACCCAAACCAGGCAAAGAAGACTACATCCATGCCAAATAATTCTGATAAGTCTAACATCGTTTATGATTGAAAACTTGGAGAATCTTTTCGATCGGTCAATCAGAGACAATATTCTAAATCCTCTTCATCCAAATCAACACGCGTACATACCAGAACACTCAACCGAATCAGATCTCCAGCGTGTTGGTCAGCATTAGGCTTATTTATCGACATAGTTAAGCTTTTGACAAAGCTTCTTTCCACAGCATAAGACACGCTCTCTCAATGCTCAGCACTACAGTCACACTAAGTGAATGGATAAAACACATGCTAAACACAAGGGCGATCCAAATATCAATAGGAAATGAAGTTTCCAAAGCAAGTCTGATGACTGTCCACAGGGAGGAATAATATCTACACGTGATAGATGACTTTCTAAGGAAACTAAACGAATTTATCTTTCTAGCCATAGTATATCCAAATGGCATAACAATTCTGCTTAAAGGCCACTATGAAGGTGTATTAAACAAACTAATGCAGAGTGCACCCAATATTGTGGAGAAATGGAGTAAAGACAACGTACTGAATTGACGAGGCTGATACTTGATGAAATTCTATAATAAATAAGGTAAATCAAACACTAAATTTGTCGCAGTTTCGACATTAAATTAGTGAAATTACAAACCTAGTGTTTTATTTACCTTATATGTAAAGACAACTCCCTCTCGGTATATCCAATCCAAGACGGGGCTGATGCTCTTCATAAACAAAAATAAAACTGGACAGAATGAAGCTGCCCAGAATATTCAACACCACACTAACTCTTGCTTCTCAGGTATAGTAACTGAAGGTTATCCTCGATTTTAAACTGAACTGGAGTAATCATCATCAAACCAACGTACAGAAGGCGAGCGTGTCGGAGAGTCCTTAGGAGATCAAACAGAATCACCAAGTGGCTGTACACTGCCGTTATAAAACCGGCCTTAATAATTCAGGAATTGTATGGTAGCATTGGGTTAAACTCAAAACTGCAACAAGTAAGTTACATAACATGTTTGATGCTTGAAGTCATAACTTTGTAATACATCTTGAATCAGGAACTTTATCAGATTTACCGTCTGATGAAGTTACAAATTACATCACATTCAATGTCCAGCATGTATTATAATTACTGGCACCTGCCACCAGGTGTTATTGTCTCTTCTTCTCCTATATTTACACATACAGGAGATGGTTCTAAGCACAGCTCTAAGTCTAAGAAACAACGGCCTGTGATATCCAAAAGCGGAACGGTATTGTCTCATCATTTTCTAAAAACTTTCTCTGGAAATTGAAAAAGAAAATTAGTCAGAAATCTAAAAAAAAAAAAGAAAAAGAATTGTATTGAAAATGGCAACTATAACAACAACTAATACGGGTGAACAAATTATCGATTGTTATACTAAACACAGCAAATGTAACAAACCAGTGATTAATGCAAAAGTGTACAAACATTGCCAAAATACCGATCCTGCCTGGAATTACATGAGCAGCGGTGTCAGATAAACTGTCTAAAATCGAGGAACGCAAGTAAGGTTAATATTCAAGATAAGGATCTTCAGCTTACTTCGGAATTATTATATTATAATTACTCTTAAAAGAAAATTGTTTATTGAAGGAAAAGAGAATTGACCTACAAAATAAATTAAAAATCCGAACAGAAACCTGTAAATGCAATGGAAAAAGTAATCCAAAGGTGATGAATCTTCGAAAAATACTAGAACTAAAAGAATGCAACAGAAATCTGCAATACAAAGTGTACACACGGATGTATTAGAATCAACATTCGGTAACCCAATCAACAATTTGAGAAACAACAAAGCACCAGTTGGTTAACACCAACCATCGACGACAAACCACATCAACACAACTCAAGACACACAGTTCCGAATTAATTCATAACACTGAACATGAAATAGAAGACTAGAATACCGCGAACTAGAAGAAAAGGAAAAGAATAATTGGTTGATCCATCAGTGATCAGAATTTGAAAATAGTAGCACGTAAAGCCTTACTATATACAACACGCCTACATCAGGCAACAAATCCAGAGGATATAGATAAACAAACCAAAAAATATTTTCCCCAAGCAACCTATGAATAAATACCCTATTTTTTATTCTTCATTTAAAATTCTCCACCTAAAATTATATAATCGATGATTTATTTAATAATAATTATACATTTATACATTAGAAGGTATTTACGTCATAAAATATAAAGAAGGGATGTATTTAGAAATTCTCAAACTGCTCCATCTACAATTTCAATTTTCAAATGCTCAACTGTAATTTTCCCGAAACCAATATTTATAATTACAATGTTAAATGCCAAAAAGAAAATTATTCCGTATAAATATAGCAAATTTTCACTTGGGGTTTTTAAATTGGTTATTTTGTTACAATATTTTAAATGTTTGACTGAAATTTTCCTTAAACCTATTTTGTGTTTATAAAGTTATCATTTTCTTTTAAGCTAAGATTGGAGTATTTACGATATAAAATATCAAAAAAGGATTAATTATGGGTAAATCTAAAAAATTTAAGCAATTTTTTTTAAAGATTATTTTTTTACAACCCTCCAAACGCTTAACTGTAATTTTCCTTCGTTTCATATTTGTGTTTACAATGTTGGCACTGTCTTCTCAGCTAAGAATTTAGGAATTTAGGTAGTAAAATACCTAAAATTGAATTATTCTATATAAACTAAACAAATTCCAAGTCCATTTTTCGGTAGAATATTTTTTGCAAATTTCTAAATGCAGTTTTCCCCAATGCATTACTTATGATTGCAATGTCTATTTTACTTTTCTGCGATAATATTTAATAATTTACTTGCTAAATATCAAAGAGAGAATTATTCTGCTGAAATACGCAGATTTGTATCCTTTTTTCCATAATAGTACAATTTTATTCAATGCAATTTTAAAATACCAAAGAGAGATGTATTCTGAGTAATGATAAAAATTTTAGGCCTAATTTATGATAGATTAATTGTTTTACATTTTTTCAAATGTTTAAAATATCAAAAAGAGATTTATTTTAGGTCATAGATAAAATTAGAAATTTGTAGGATTCTTTTGATACATTTATTTTTTTATAATTTTTCAAATGCTCAACTACAATTTTTCCCAATATAAAATTTGTATTTATATTGTTGCCCTTTTTTGTCATCGAGTATTTTAGAATTTACCTCATAAAATATAAAAAAGTTACCTGCTTAAACTTAAGCTGCTTTCTTCATGGATAATTTTTATTTTTAGAAATTTTCAAATGGTTAACTGCAGTTTTCACCAATTGAATACTTGTGTTTACAATGTTGTAGTTTTCTTCTAAGTTAGGATTTAAGAATTTACGTTCTAAAGTACAGAACAATAGATGTGTTAGGTCGCAGTTCACCATAGGTTAATTTACCTCAAAATGACATTATCTAACCTGTAACGTCCTAAAATATAAAAAAAGGATTTATAAAATAAAGCTCTAAAAACCTTTCTTCATACAAGTTATATATTTGGTGTTTCAAATAAAAAGTATGAAGAAAGGTTTTTAATGCTTTATTTTATCATCAAGTTTATTTACACGTAACTCATCGAATCAAATTACTATCAAAAAGGAATTTACTTCGCTTAAATGTAGAAAATTCTATGCAGTATTTAATGAACATCATGAAGAATACAAGTAATATCCAGCATCTATTTAAAAACGGAGTCCTTCTCTTCAACCTTTATTTACATCATTTCTCCCTTCAATTATAAATTCCACAAGGGCTTTCCATTTAAATACCTTCTCGATTTATATTTGAACATAAGAATTCTGATAATGAGGAAAAAATGCCTTCCCAAATAAAAATTATTCCATCCAGAATTTTACTTTCTTTTATTTTCAATCTTTTTTTTTGGTTTCTAAATGTTAAATTAATCCTTATGTTAAATTATCAAAAAGCCCATGTCTGAGTTTATTTTTTAGATTTATACAAAGCTTTGGATTTTTGTTTTTAGAGTTTATTTTTTAGATTTGTACAAACCTTTTTGAGTTTAGAGTGTTTAGAGTTTATTGATTTTCAAAAAGAATGAATACATTCATGGATGGGTCAATAAATAGTTCAATATAATACTGAGTACAAAAGTTTAAAAAAATGTAAAGATTCAGTTTGACATTTCGGTTGGCTACTCAGATCAACTTTGTTAACGATCCCCACCTCATCTCCTTAAATTAGTTGATAGCCTTTTATCAAATATGCTTCTATTAATTAAAGTTTAAAATACTCTGGTGGCATATACGTTATCACAAGAAAGAAGAAAATTTAAACCAAAAGGAAGAATCAACATCTCAAGAAACAAATGGTAAATATGAAATCTTTTGAAAGCTATTAGCAATGAATGAGTGATTAAAATTTCAAGGGGACTACTTCATGTGAGGTTGGAATAGAGGTTATACAGGGCCTATTATGAAAGTAATGCGCGTGATTTTATTGTGAGGACCATCAATCGCAGCGGGGTAAAACGAGTCGAGAAATGTTATGAAGGGTTTGTCCTTTTAATGCAGATGATCACCAGTTTGCTCCAAGTAATCTGAGTGGAAAGGCGAGCCTTCTGGCGATAGAGATTTCGCTTAAACAGTGTTACGCAATCATGCGGCTTGGAAAGAATGCCACCGAAACATTATAGATACTTTCAAGGTTTCAATCTGGGAGATGGTACTAGGCTTTCGGGGAGGGTCGGGAGAAGATCGTCGGGCAACCCGTTCTTTCACGCCCAATAAAGTTTTTTTGACGTCCGAGAAATCGTTGATTTTTATACGCAGGGAGAAACTGTCATCTCAGTCTTTTAACTTCTGGTGTTTAAGAGATTTAAACGCCGGAATGCGCGCGAGACATCTGACATCTAATACATTGTCATGTTCCACCATGGCAATATCTCCAGCCCTACGGTCTTCTTCGTTTCTAATTTATTGGCCAGGAGCAACACCCCGCCACCTTTACAGTCAGGACTGTAAGGGTGTATTTTTTATTCATTATTAAATCTTTACCAAACATGGTTACAATATATACAAATAAAATAACGAGACATTCACAATATCGAAGGAATAAAAAACATACATAAAATGTTGACACCATGCTGACGGGCGGAGTTCACGCTTCCAGGTGATCTTCCACTCAAACCCTTATCCTCTCCTCCACTGTTCATAGAAAACCAGCTTCAGGTACATATATTTAGCATTTACATGCTTGTTTCCCCTTTATTGGGCGATCAAATAAAATGTTGTCATAATAACTGAATAGTTGAGGCTGTTAGTTTTCGAAAGTTCATATTCTAATCACTTTGGTAAATTTTCGTAAAAGAAATACGATAACACTTTCAAATATTTATAATCATTTCTTCGCCTGAAGAATTGTCGCCGTTCCATTTACCAAAGTGATTACAATTTTGTCATTTTGACATTGACATAAAAACTTGACTTGGCTCCATGCGACTTTTTTGTGTCTCCAAATGAAGAGAGAGCTAAATAGAAAGCATTGAGATTCCGTGAAAACATCAAAAAAAAGCTACAACGTTTCGACGAGGAGTTCCAGATATGGCAGACGCGTTTTCAGAAGTGTATTGATGCTTCGAAAGAGTATTTCAAAAAATGTTAAGCATTTGTACCGATACGACCAATAAATATAATTTTCTTAGAAAATGCGCATTACTTTTATAATGAACCCTGTATTTATTATTTTTCGAAGATAAATGGCACAACACAAAACAACAGAAATGCAAGGGTATTTTTAAAATCTAATATTTATTAAGTAAAACCCTCGCTTATGTTTTACTGGTTAGAGGTTGGGATAGAGGCCACCCACCCACCCTCCATACATCTTTAACTTTCATTACTCTCAGACTTGTAATTTTCTGAAAATTTTAGCATCTTTTCTATTGAAAATGTTAAAACAATTAAAGCCAATGATTGAACTAAAGTTTAATTGTATATGTAGGGTGGATGGGTGGCCTCTATTCTACCCTTCATTTCTCTTACCATAAACGAGGGTTTCTGGAATGAAAATTGGACAATAGAGAATGTTTACCTTATAAAATATATTACAAATATTCCTATAAGAAATTATATATTTAGCAAACTTCACGTGATTATTCTATAGGTTGAATTGTGGATTGACGCCATCCACCCAATCTACATACATATATTTACTTCTATCACTATTTTGTCTTAGATTTTCTAAAAGTTTCAACTATGTAACTATTAATAAATTATGTAAAACCATTTGTGTAATGAATAACGTATTTATATTTTCATATAATTTAATATTTATTAAACAAAACTCTCTCGTGTATTTAATGGATTGGTAAGTGTAATAGAAGCCACCCACCCACCATAAATATATTTTTTACTATCGTTACTATTACGTTTTTGATTTCCAGAAAATTTCAACTGTGTTGCTGAAAATATTTAAATAAATAATCTAAGAGTCTTAATTAAAGTTTGAATATATATGTAGGGTGGGTGGGTGGCCATTATTCCACCATACAATCAGTAAAACATACGTGAAGGTTTCAAGGAAATAAATTGCACAACAAAAAGTGTTAATCTTATAAAAATTACAAATTTTCATATAAGAAATTATATATTTAGCAAAATTCTCGTGATTATTCTATAGGTTGAATTGTGGATTGAGGCCACCCACCCAATCTACATACATATTTTTACATATATCACTATTTGCCTTAGATTTTCTAAGAGTTTTAACTATGTAATTATTAATAAATCATATAAAAGTATTTGAGTAATGAATAATGGATTTATATTTTTATGTAATTTAATATTTATTAAGCAAAACTCTCTCGTGTGTTTAATTGATTGGAGGGTGTAATAGACACTCACCCACCCTACATATATTTTATTACTTTCGTTTCTATTACGATTTTGATTTCCAGAAAACTTCAACTGTGTTGCTGAAAATATTTAAATAAATAATCTAAGTGTTTTAATTAGAGTTTAAATATATATGTAGGGTGGGTGGGTGGCCGCTATCCCACTACACAATCAGTAAAACATACGTGAAGGTTTCAGGGAAATAAAGTGCACAAAAAAGAGTGAGAATCTTATAAAATAAATTAAGTAAGGTTTGTGTAAGTATTATTATTTTAATTGTAGTTTAGAGGACACCCACCCACCCTACATATATATTTTCACTTTCTATCACTAGTGTGCCTTTAATTTGATGAATATTCCAACAACGATCTTTAATATATCATGTTGAAAAATATTAGCATACATTTTAAATAATGCGCAGATATTTTTATAATTTGATGTTTATTGTTAAGTAAAACCCATACTAATGTTTTACTAATTGGAGAGTGGGATAGAGGTTTTAATTTCCACGTAATCTTGTATTCTTAATCAGGTATTATTAACTACAGTAGGTATAAGTAAGTTTCTCCACTACCTTGGAAACCTGATTGCTAAAGCAATCCAAAGAAAGTTAGGTTTAATCATGTTTTTGTAATACAATTGTTAAACTCTTTTAAATAATATCTCATTTCTTTACATTTTTTAAGTAGCTTTTAATAAGAAATAATTTCTGCACATATTTTGAAATAACTTTTAAGACCAAACTTTAAATCAATTTTCAAAACCTCTAAACTAGTAAATATTTTAATAATTAATAACGAGAAAAATAATTTTTCTTTATGAGCATTTCTGCACTTATGTTTTACATTAATTTGTATATAGTAGATATTTATTTTTTTTTTGGTTGTTTACTCTAAACTAGTGTTTAGATTTAGGATATCTCACACATAAAAATTGAAGGATTAAAAACAGCGGCTTATACTTCAAAATAGTTTTACCTAACGAGGCCTCCAATCATTTTCATTCAGTTTTCAACATAAAATTACTTAGCTGATAAGTTAAATATTGTAATTGACACAAGTCAAATAAAAATTATTTCGATTCTTAATGACGTTGAAAGATTTGGGAAAATACCTAATTTATCTAAATCATAATATAGAGTGTATATAATTAGATTATAGTTTTATTAATTATTTTAGTAATTTGTTTAATTACATTTAAATGAGATGAATGATAAGGGAAGGACTTTTGAAGTCACCATCTTGTTCACAGACAAAATTCTATGTTCTCAACAGCGCAGCTTCAATACAAATCGTATCCAAATACCATCCCGTGCACATTCGCATGCATCCAACTAACTTGTTTTATCTCTTGGGTTTCAATCCATGTTCGATGTTTCGACTTGCTAATCCAACGCTTTAGCATTCCCTCTCACACTATATGCGATCCTTTCGTCATAAATTGTAAAGTGTAATGTTGTTCGTGTGTGTGTGTGTGTGATTTTATTTATTATTTTGTATGAACATGTATCTACATATACACATATAGCAATAATATACGATTACCGCTACTGATAAAATAGGAGTAATTTACAATAAATACGTCCATTCGTAATCAAACTATTTATTGTGTAATAAAGGCTTTAATCAAACGCTACGTTATAAATACTATCTACGCCTACCATAGCTTCTTTATTGGGAGTAATTTCGTTTTCGATAATAAAATAACTTTTTTTATGGTCGCCCCGTTTTAATGGAGATCTAAAATTCTTCATGTGGAGTAGATTAAATGGGGTTGTTTTAAAGCAGATATAATTTTAAAAAGGGATATTATTAAAGTTAGAGTTTACTACACATTACGCAAAAATTCAAGAATATTTCTTCCTGTGATGATCTTTAAAAACTGGCTTTGTCTTGAAGTAATAATAATTTTATTACCAAAAATCACATGTAAAAATTTCTTAATCTACAAAAACTGTTGAACTCTAGCTAGGATGCAATAACCAATCTTATCCTTATCAACTGACAAATTTCAAAGGCACCATGATCGTTTCTTATGTGTTTTGTAAATCTTCCACATTTTTCACTGGAATAGTGTAAACTAATGACTTTAGACACCCCCAAAGGAAATTATCCACAGGAATCAAGCCTGGGTATCGAGCAGGCTATGAGTGACCAATCTAGCGATTTCTGTATGTTACTGTTAAAAACTCACGTGCAACCACACTAAAGTATACTGGTGCACCATCATGCAAAAACCACATTGCATTTCTTATTGCCAATGGTTCATCCTCCAGAAATTGAGGTAACATTTGTTCTAAAAAAGTTCTGATACACCTCAGAAATAAGTCTTCCTGGTAGAAATATATTTATTTATTTATTTATTTATATATTATATATGTCCAGTCATCCCCAATTAAACCCAAACTTTCAATAAGAATTGATGTCGAAAACGATCTTCAATTATACATTTTTCAGCAATCACATGGTTATAATAAAAATTCCCTATTGCATTTCTTGAAGAATACAATTCTCTTTTTGGTAAAAAATCAGGAGTTGGAGAATTTGAACCAATGTGTGCAAATGCCAACAAAATGCAATACGTAGAGGAAAATCAGCAGAAATAATTGCCTAAACTCGTTGTATGTCTTATGGGTAGAACATATGAAGGAATGAAAAATTTCAGAACAGTCCCATTCAAAATATTAGCAATTTTATAAACAGAAGTACCTGGATCTTCTTTCAATCATCTCCAGCCCTTTCTCTTCTATGTTTACCGTCCTTACTACAATTGGCTTTTACTGATCCTCTACTTCGTTTCAATGTGCCTTTTTCATGAAGACGTTGATGAATTCTTTGTAAGCTTTTCCTACCACAAACATTACGGTCAGATAATCGTTCCTAGGTTCCCCGAAATATCAACCGTGCTCGCCATAGCCGGGATCAACGAAGGCATATCCTGGTCGCACAAACCGTTACCCTGGTAACCACGAGTAATGCTTATTTAGTGTATTCATGTTGTGTCAATAAAAATAGTATACACGTTGTCCCCTGAAATTTTGAATACGAGTAATGTAATGTGTTTGTATTGTGTCTTGATTATTATTATTGGTTGCCATGGTTATTGCTGCAATATGCATGTCAATTTGACTTACATAGCTTCAAAATGTTTTCGAACATTTAATAAGATGAACATTGTAGTTATTTGTTATTCGTTACGTCAGAATTGTGTATTTTATTGCAAATTAGAAATTACTGATTATTTCCCGTTGGTCAGTCCATTAAAATATGTGACTCAGCTATGCAATAACTAGTGTGGTAAGTAAGTAAGTAATGCATTCAAATGTCCGTATTCAAAATTTCAGGGGACAACGTGTATATATATATCAGCACTGTCAGCACTTGGTTAATTAACGAGATTGGATATTTACCAACAGCACAATATATCTCCCAAATTGGTGACGTGATCAAACCAAGTACGAATAACTATCGATATTATGGCACACGACGGAGAAATAAAAAAAGTACAGATTAGGATTCTACCATTTTGGCCAGACGACCCAAGCTTATAGAGAGCCAGTTCAAGATCGCCGGAATTACATACATCACAAAATACGGATACGTAGCCGGACATCACGAAGCACGATACGGTATAGAAACACCTGACGTCCTCATGAACCCACCAGCAATGGCGCAATCTTGCGCTTCGGCGTTAGCCAGGAACACCGCACCAGACAGCTTCTAGAACACGAGAAATTCGGAGACAGGAAACCGTCACATTTTCTACGACACCTGCAGTACCTGGTCGGCACTACGATCTCCGAGAGACTACCTACACCCGTGATGATACATTGAAATCAGACAGCTTAAAGCACTGCTCCAGCGAACCAAGGACTCACCCCAACGACCTAGATAGCGCAGCCAAACACGAGACGAGAGACGAGACCGCTACCAACGCATACCTAAAGACCGCGAGTTCAAAACATGCTGGTTCCACTATAAATTTAGCAGCAGAGCACGAAACTGCCGTGCGCCGTGCAAATGGTGTAAGCAAGGAAACTATCAAGGCAATCAGTAGCGATGGCTGGCGACTCGCCAAGAACATGACGAAGCCTTTACATCACCGATCGTCCCACCAAAGTACAGTTCCTGATCGACACCAGAGCTGACGTCTGCGTATACCCCCGACGTCTGGTAAGACAAGCCAACCGAGCTACAACGTAGCTCTATGTGGCAAATCAAACGGTGATCAACACATATGGTACGATAAACCTAGAACTTGACCTTGATTTACGCAAGAAGTTTCCCTGGAGATTTATAATCGCCGAGGTGCTGAAAGCGATAATTGGTGCAGATTTCCTATCCCATTACGAACTATTGCCTGATATTCAGCATCGGAAAATGTGCGACGCGAAAATAAACATCACAACCGCAGTTCAGCTGATGACAACCGACAAAACAGGAGTGAGCACCATCAACGATAGTGGAAAATATCACTGAATTCTGCAGGAGTTTCCCGACATAAGCAAGCCAGCAGGTCTGCCAAAATGCGGAGATTACAGGGCGCTTAACGCAACAAACCCGACAAAAGCCCTATTCCCCACATCGAGGATTTCGCACAACAGCTCTAAGGCCGAAAATACTTCTCAACAATAGATCTAGTCAAAGCATACCACCAAATCCCGATAACCGAGGAAGATATCTAAAGACCGCCATAACTACACCATTCGGGTTATTTGAGTTCGGTTATATGACATTCGGGTTGCGCAATGCAGCAACCTTGGGGTTTGTCAGTTCCTCTATGGGTGGGTTCCGTGGGAAACGGGGAATCTCGCCGGAGAGAACCGGGGAAAAAAAAATACCCGGCGTGAAACAAAAACTAACCCGTCTACAGCGTCTGGCTGTAGACCAAATTGTAGTATCTGTACTCAAAATGAGCGGCTACAAACAGCATCTATACCGAAAATGGGCGGCTGAAAACAAAACTCGCCAACACGTTCGGTTTAATATATTCCAAACCCTGCTATATTATGATTACTATGTCAACTATAAATATACATCCCCAGATGGCAGGGAGCAACGCCTCTGAATCCCACACTGATAAGTCAGTCTGCCTCTCAGATTCTGGGGGAGGCGAAAAGTTGATCAAGTTTGAGAAACATACCAAAAACCACTACCACACAACAAAGTTACACATTGCAACGTACAGTGTAAGAACAATAAAATCGAAAGAGCGGCTAATTAGAGCTAGAAGAATAACTGTTACACATAAAATGGGACTTATTGGGACTGTACAAAACAAGACTATCAAGAGAAAAATGTACAGTACTTAAATAAGGACAAGTACTATATCAAAACAATTCATCATCATTAACAAGAAACTGAAACACCTTGTCACAAAAATGAAAAGCGTAACAGAAAGAGTCATATATGTCATTTCTTCAAATAATACAGGTCTATGCGCCTACAAGCACATCCGACGACACAGAAGTCGAGCAACTCTATGAGGACATCGCCGCGGCTAGATCAGAGGCAAAATCGTACTTCTCCCTTATCATAGGAGACTTAAACGCTAAAATTGGCGAAACCCAAAACACAAAAAGTGTAGGAAACTTCAGACTTGGCACAGGAGATGCTAGAGGGGAAGCACTAGCATATTATCTGCAGAGCGAAAACCTGTTCTATATGAATACTTTCTTCAAAAATCCAAAACAAAAAATATGGATAATAGCTTGTTGAAAAAATTCACTTGGTTTGTTTCACTAAATTGTTTATTTTGTATTCGACTAGTTTCGGCACTGGGCCATTATCAAGAATAATAATAAACAAATACAAGATATAAAAAATATGGACATGGAAAAGCCCAGACTCTAAGACAAAAAACGAAATGGACTACATCATCTCAAATAGAAAATATATAGTAACTGACGTGACGGTCCCTAATAAATTTCATAATGGAAGCGACCACAGATTGGTAAGAGCAAAAATAAATATCAATATTAAAAAAGAAAGAAAGGAGATGGCACAACAAATACGAATTGCGATCCTAGAACTACCCAGAAAAAAATAAACAAAATATTAAGATGAATAAAACACGATAACTTTGTTTGTATAACTTGAAAACTTTTTATTGTGACTAGTTTCGACAAATTTAGCTTGTCATTATCAAATACATAGTAAATTAAAATACGGTTACAACAGGTATATATACAAATACGAAAAAGAGGGATTACAAAACAGCTTTGAAGATGGGTGTGTACATGAGGTCGATCTGGTCGTTAATTAAGGGAATTCCCGGATTAAGCCTGGCTTTGTGTATTTCCAGGGATTCTAATAAATCCATTTTACGTCCTTTTTCTGCGAAATGTAGAACCGAAAGTACATCTTCGGAAAAAGAATGTCTTTCGTCAATAATGTGTTTCGCGAATGTTGACTTTTCCGGTTGGTTGAGGCGAAAAGAGCGTATATGTTCGTGGAGCCTAGTTTTTAATTTTCGACCAGACTGGCCTATGTACAGTCCCTTACAAGTATCACATTTGAGGCTATATATTCCTGATTTTTCTAGCATTGGTGTTTTTGTTTTAGGGTTGAGGATAATATTATTTAATTTACAAAATGGTTTAAGGGCTACGTTAATATTATGTTTCTTTAATATATCATTTATTTCTAAGCTAACATTGCCAAAATATGTGATTGATTTAAAATTTAATTGTTTTTTCTCCAAATGATTACCAGCATATAAGTATTTATTGTATTTACGTAATTGATGTTTTTTTAGTATACTGTCAATTAATTTAGGATTATATCCGTTGGATGTTGTATCCAGGCTTAATCCGGGAATTCCCTTAATTAACGACCAGATCGACCTCATGTGCACACCCATCTTCAAAGCTGTTTTGTAATCCCTCTTTTTCGTATTTGTATATATACCTGTTGTAACCGTATTTTAATTTACTATGTGTTTGATAATGACAAGCTAAATTTGTCGAAACTAGTCACAATAAAAAGTTTTCAAGTTATACAAACAAAGTTATCGTGTTTTATTCAACTTACAAAAATGTATAACGAAGTAGAAGCCTCCAACATATATAACATAATAAATGCTAGTGTAGCAAAACAGGCTAAAATGTATTTTAAACTCCGGTTAAAACTCAGACAAACAGCACTCAACATCCACTTCAATCAACAGTGCATAAAGAATAATATTGTGCCCCAGTATGTACAAATACAAACAAAGTGTAAGTCAGTGGCAGCAAATAAAGCAATAACATCAGCCAAGAAAACATGGATAAAAGAAGAACTAAAATACTTATTTCGTAAGCGAGATTCAACCTTCATCCTCGTCAAGATTCTACACAAGGAACTAACTCACAACCTACATCCAGTAGAATTCGACTTATTAGATGACTACGTACGAGAAAAAATAAGTTGTATTGCCCACAAAAAATACCTGGTCCAAAAGAAGAAATTGGAAACCTTGAAGAAAAAGAACCAACAAGTCAATATTCCTCCACCAATCATTCAACTTCCACCCCAGAGTGATAAACTACACCAAGGTAAATTTCACAACAAAAGAATTAAATTTATTAGAATCAGGTCCTAACTATTCACCACATGTAATTTGTCCGAAATTTAAAGAAACATTGATAGTAGAGTCAGAATTAGCACTTAAAGACATTTCAGATTGTGAACTTTCTAAGCTAAAAATTGCAAAAATTATTAAACATTCAAAATTTAGTAATCCTGTAGATCAACCAATCATTAAATCCATTAAGAAAAAAGTCCAAGATAATGATTTAACTATCACTAAGGCAGATAAAGGTAACTCTATTGTAATATTAGAAAAAGCAGAATATGAAACAAAAATTCAAAATTTTTTAACAACTTCAAATATAATTGAATTAAATAACGACCCTACTAACAATTTTAACAAACAACTAAAATCATCAGTTAACAACTCCAATTATATATTTCCCAATACTAACAAACATAACCTTTTTCCCATGAATGCACAACCACCTAAACTCTATGGTTTACTTAAAATTCATAAAAATGATTTACCTATCCGTCCAGTTGTATCCTTTAAAAACTCCCCAGCCTACAATATTTCTTCTTACCTCAACACATTATATAAAGAACTAACCGATTTTCAAGATCCCTATTCCATAAAAAACTCCATTGAATTAACTAAAAAACTTGCTTCTTTAAAACTTGAACCCAACTATAGATTAGTATCATTCGATGTATCGAACATGTTTGCCAAAATTCCGCCTAATGACTGTATAAAATTAATTCAGAATTCATTTGAAATATGTAATGTAAATGTAACTATTCAATCCGAATTTTTAGATATTTTAGAAATCATCTTAAATAATAATTATTTTTCATTTAATAACAAAATTTATAAACAAACAGAAGGCCTAGCAATGGGCTCCCCATTGAGTCCACTGCTAGCCGAAATCTTTATGAAAAACATAACTCAAATAATTTTAAATTCACCTCTTGGTAAAAAACATATAAAGTCATGGTATCGATACGTCGATGATATTCTTGCATGTTTCGTAGGATTAGACAGACAATTAACTCAATTCTTAGATTTCATTAATAATCTCCATCCCCAAATTAACTTCACTGTAGAAACTGAAATTAACAACAACATCAAATATTTAGACCTATCCATTACTAAAAGTAACAACAAACTAACCTTTGATATATATAGAAAACCCACTTTCACTGATTCCGTCATTCCCAACAAGTCTAGACATCCCTCTAACCACAAAATGGCCGCATTTAATTCATTTATACACAGAGCAATAAATTTACCTTTATCTGATAGTTGTTTTCAAAAATAAATACATTTAATTAAAAATATTGCAACATCCAACGGATATAATCCTAAATTAATTGACAGTATACTAAAAAAACATCAATTACGTAAATACAATAAATACTTATATGCTGGTAATCATTTGGAGAAAAAACAATTAAATTTTAAATCAATCACATATTTTGGCAATGTTAGCTTAGAAATAAATAATATATTAAAGAAACATAATATTAACGTAGCCCTTAAACCATTTTGTAAATTAAATAATATTATCCTCAACCCTAAAACAAAAACACCAATGCTAGAAAAATCAGGAATATATATCCTCAAATGTGATACTTGTAAGGGACTGTACATAGGCCAGTCTGGTCGAAAATTAAAAACTATGCTCCACGAACATATACGCTCTTTTCGCCTCAACCAACCGGAAAAATCAACATTCGCGAAACACATTATTGACGAAAGACATTCTTTTTCCGAAGATGTACTTTCGGTTCTACATTTCGCAGAAAAAGGACGTAAAATGGATTTATTAGAATCCTTGGAAATACACAAAGCCAGTCTTAATCCGGGAATTCCCTTAATTAACGACCAGATCGATCTCATGTACATACCCATCTTCAAAGCTGTTTTGTAATCCCTCTTTTTCGTATTTGTATATATACCTGTTGTAACCGTATTTTAATTTACTATGTGTTTGATAATGACAAGCTAAATTTGTCGAAACTAGTCACAATAAAAAGTTTTCAAGTTATACAAACAAAGTTATCGTGTTTTATTCAACTTACAAAAATGTATAACGAAGTAGAAGCCTCCAACATATATAACATAAAATATTAAGATCTACTAATGAAAAAGCTAGGATAAATCAATGATTTGACAAACCTGAACACCGAAAAACTGAAAAAAGATATCCAACAAAAAGCTGTGCTACACTGTAAAACACCAAAAGGACCAGAAAATCAATAAAGATACCTTACAAATGATGGACCAACGAAGAAAAATTGATAGACAGAACGTGTTTAAAAAACTACACTGGAAATCTAAGGAAATAAATATCGACGACAAAAACTTAAACCACCTACGATTCGCCGATGATAGCGTATTAATAAGCAACAACCTGGACGACTTAAGAATGTTGATGGCATAATTGAATATTGCCTCAAAACAGGCAAGCAGGCCTAAAAATTAATCTTGGTAAAACAAAAATTATGAGGAGCGAACAACCAGTTTCAAAAACCAAATAATAGAAACGGTAAACGAATATATTTACTTAGGCCATGCTATAAAACTGGGAAATGACTACCAAACGGCAAAGATAACACGACGCATAAGAATGACATGACTTAAATTCATTTTGAGAAACCCGGAAGTACTAATTTGCCTGAAGAGAAAAGTCTTCGACATGTGTATCGTCCCCGTCATGACACAAAGCTTAGACACAATGGCGGTAACAACAAAAAGTGCAGAAAAACTTAGAACCACCCAAAGAGCAATAGAACAGGCAATGCTGGTAGTGAGCCTAAAAGGCCGGATACGAAACGTAGAAGTACGTAAGAGAACTCAAGTAGAAGATTAATGGTTGAGGCGTTAACTTCGTGATACATTTTGGAAAATTAAACAAAAACGTTTTCTTTATTAATATCACACTTTATTTTGATAATGATAAGTTTGATAATGATCAGTGAATGATCGAAACTCGAGTCACTTAAAAATAAAGTGTGATATTAACAAAGTAAACGTTTTTGTTTAATTTTTCAAGTAGAAGACGTAGTGACGCGTGTTACACGCTTGAAATGGAACTGGGCGGGTCATGTGGCAAGGCAAGACACCGACCGATGGACGCACAGATTAACTCATTGGCGACCAAGGTAAAATAAACGAGGTGTTGGAAGACCACAACAACCTGGCAGGATGACATCTGGAAAGTAGCCGAAAGAAAGTGGTACTTGATTGCCAAACAATCGAAAGGAATGGCAAAAACTAGGAAAGGCCTACGTTCAGCAGTGGACAAAACAGGGCAAGGGAAGAAGAAGAAGAAGCATACAGCACAGACCTTTCAGCGATTCATGGACGGAATACGGCGAGATCTCGGATTCTGTTACGTCTATACAGACGACATTCTGGTGGCATACAAATCAGAAGAAGAACATGACAAACACTTTCGGAGTAGAAAAAATCTCTTTCCTGGGCTGCACGTTGTCCGGCGAAGGGACGAAACCACTCGACGATAAAGTGGCAGCAATACAGCAGCTACAGCAAAAGGAAATAAACGAGGCAATCAACCAATCACCTGGACTGACGAAGCCCGGGAAGCATTTGCCCAGTGCAAGCAGCAGATCGCAGAGGCAACAAGTCTTGGACATCTAGAGCCAAACGCAGCTGTCAGACTCCACGCTAGGGGGCTTGATCCAGCAACAGCAAGGAAAAATATGGCAACCCCTGTCATTCATATCCAGGAAACTATCCTCAGCCGAGCAGAATTATGCCACTTACGATAGAGAATTATTGGTAATTTACGCGACGATTAGAAAATACCAACACCTAGAAGGACAAACTTTCACGATCTTTAGAGACCACAAACCGTTGACATTTCCATTCGCACAGAAGCCAAAAAAATGTTCGCCAAGGTAATTCCGATAACTTGGCTACATCGGACAGTTTTCTACGAGCAAGACATGTTCGCCAACGTGTTCAGCAGACTCGAACAAATAACTGCAGGCATACACTTCGCAACCCTATCAGCTGATCAGGAGTCGCACCCAGAACTTAAACACGTCATGGACAGGAAAGACACAAACCTGCAGATAAGGAAGATACATTTTCCGGAATACAACACGGCGATTTACGTATCGACAAATATAACCCGGCCATTTGTCACGACAAAGTTTAGGAAATTAGTATTCGACAGTCACATCCCATCAACAGAATATCAGCGAAACTCGCAGCGCAAAAATTCGTGTGGTTCAGGATACGAGGAGATTGCAAGGCATGTAGCAAGCAATAAATTAAATAATAGTCAAAATTTGTTCGCCTTATATCTTCGAAATTAAGCGGATTTTCAAGAATCATCAAAGGACAAAATATTCTTAGAATAATTGGGTAAAGTAGAACACTTGTTTTGTTCCATAATTTTATTATCAGTTGCCTGACACGTGTTTCGATCGGTTAGGATCATTTTCAAAGTTAAACTAATTTAATATAATGAAATGTTACAATATATATACAGGTAAGGCATGTTAAACACGTGTCAGGCAACTGATAATAAAATTATGGAACAAAACAAGTGTTCTACTTTACCCAATTTGAAAATATGGTTCCATCAAGAAAGTAGCGCAACAAGTATTCAGTATATTCTTAGAATAGCCCAGATTTTTGCGGTATTTTTAATTAAAATTCTGTATATTTTTACATTTTAACCAACTAATCAAACGTACATTTGCAATTTTAGCAGATTCCGCAGTTTTAATAGTTTTCTAATTAATTTTCTCATTATAAGGTGTTTTTTTTTTAAAGATATTTATTTACAATTTCGACAGTAAAAACTGTTTGTCAACAATTCTACTATTTTTAAATAATATAAAACTGTATTTTAAAATTCTAAACAATTTTAAAAACTTACAGCCGAGATTAGTGATAATATTTATATTGATTTCACTTATTTATCACAGTTTTAATTTATTTAGCGAATTCTTATAAAAATTTGTTGTTGAGTTACGTGAAGATACGATTAAAACTTGATTAAAACACTAACACTTTCATTACAATTAATTTTTATTTCGCTAGAAAATTCTGTTAAGTCTATAATTGCGTTTTGGTACATTTATATCTGATTAATTTTCAGATAAATGGTTGGGATACATCAAGAGTATGCTGCGGCAATGCATATTTTTTTTGGGATAAGTCAAGAATACGCTAGGGTAATTAATAATTTATTAGTCTAGGTCATGAGTACGCTGGCGCAATTAAAAGTTGTTAGGATAGGTCGGAAGTACACCGAGACAATTAATAATTTGTTGAGATAGGTCAGGAGTATGCTGCAGCAATTAAATAATTATTAGTCCAGTTACCCTAGGCTAGGGAAATAAATAAATTATTACGATAGTTTAAAAGTATGCTAGGCCAAAAAATAATTTATTGGGATAGGGCAGGAGTACGCTGGTCCAATAAATAATAATTTATTAGCCTAGTTCAAGAATACATTAGGAAAATAAATAATGTATTATTAGAATAGGTCAAGAATAATTAATTGGGAAAGTTAGGCGTAAGATAGGATATAAAAAGCTTTATTGGGATTAGCCAAAGATGTATGAAAACCATAAACAAATTATTGTAATATATCAAGGATACGCTAGATTAGTAAAAGTTTTTTTTTGATAAGTCAAGAATATGCTACAATTTTTTTAAAAAATGTATTGTGATCTACAATACACTTGAATAATTAATAATTTATTTGGATAGGGACAATAAAAAAATATTATTACGATAGGGCAATAAATAATTTTTTGAAATAGGCAAATAATACGCTAAGGGGATGAATAATGTATTATCCTAGGTTAAGAGTACGCTATGGTAATGAATAATTTATAAACCTAAACTAAGACTACGCTGGATTAATAAATAATTAAATTAAAAAAGTCCAATGTGCGCTAGAGCTATCAATCATTTATTGGGATAGGTAGGGAGAAAGATAGAATATTAAAAGGTTTATTGGGATAAGCGAAGAATGTATTAAAAAAATAAAAATGTATGGTGGTAATTAAAGGGTCTAGCGTATTTACCAACATACTACTATTAATAAAAAATTTGTTGGGATAAGTCAAAAATAAGCTATCTAATTAAAAAATAAATGTATCGAGATCAAAACTACGCTTGAATAAGTAATAATTGGATAAGGCAATAAATAATGTTTTGGAATAGGCCTGTGTTATCCTAGGTTTAGAGTACGCTAGGTAATTAATAATGTATGGGCCTAGGCTAAGGTTAAGCTAGATCAATGAATAGTTTCTTAACCTAGGAAACAGGATGGTGGTGACCGTTACTATGTGGTATTTCATTTTCAAATGTAGGATGAAATAAAACACGATTTTCTATGTTTTACTTGATAATGACTTGAAAGAGTCGAAACTATAGTCGAACATAATTCATTAATGTAAAATCATTAATATACCGTGGTAAAAAACATAGAAAATCGTGTTTTATTTCATCCTACATTCTTAACCTAGATCCAAAGAGCGCTAGAGCAATCAATAATATATTGGGCTGTCAAGACGCGCTGTCGACGACACCCGTCAGCTACCAGGTGTCAAGGTGCGGAGCCAGCGAGGAATCGGCCAGAAAAAGGAGGGAGTAACCAAAGGGAAGCTGCTGGAAAGCCAAGCAATGAATATGATTTTGGGGAGCCTGGCGCAGCTAAGCTCAACTGCCAAAGCTATGATGCAGCTCGTAAAGGAATATACGAACCCGTAAAAAATACCAAGATCCGAGTCGCCTCTGTCGAAACGCTGGCGAAATGCCTCGACTCAGAGGAGGTACGAGCCTTCATCAAAGAGGCGAAATGCTACCAAGCAGATAGAGAAGCAGAGGGGAAAGAGTATTCGCACAGCCTCGAAGCAACGGCAACCGAACTATTCTGACAACCGAAAGTTTTGCTCTCAGAGGAGGGAATTAGAGGAAACCAATCGTAAGATTGATCTGCTAACGGAGCAGATGGCCAGGGTGTCTGATGCGGCGAACCCGGGGCCGTTGTGAGAGGAAGAAGGAAGACCGATCAGCCAAGGGGTCCGAAGAGTAGCGGGATACGAGGCAAAAGCCCATTAGAACTTTGGTAAACACCAAGGGCTCCTCCCTCTCAGGGACCTGTAAAAACTTGTCGTTGGTGGGAGTGCTTGAGCGGTCATATGAGTGTTGAGGCGAGAATTCGGCTGTTCAGTCGAGGGGAAGGCCCCTCCGTACTGAACGAATAGCCATGACGATCCAGACGAATAAAAGGTCAACCGCGCATCGCTGTAGCCGCGATGTGAGGTTGTGCAGAAGGGAAGGCTATCCACGTGTTTGTGCCGTGCATGGGGACCCGTAAGGGAGGACAAAGGGAACCTGGTGGCTGAGTCGCCCTCATGATGCGTCACGTACGGCGGCAACACTCCACTTTGGCCCTGAGTTCTCCTTAAACATGCGGTCATAAATAACACACTCCGATCAATCGGCTGCGTTGTAAGGTCAGACTTACAACAGGGTGAGCCACTAAGGGCGGAGGAGCGTTCAACGGACCCAACACATACCAGGCACCCGTTCGAGCGCAAACCGTTCTCGATGACTATATCCCTTTGGTAGGCCTGGCGATCGATTATCGACGTCCCCAGTGCGGGCTCCGTGGCGGGTGGGAAGCCAAAGAGATGAAGTATTATCCAACAAGCATGGACGAAAAAGATTATCCCGAAAGAATGCTAAGAGAGAAAGGAGCGACGGGACCGGCTACTCGGAGGTGCCTAGAGGTAGCCTTCTAATCTAGGCACCTCCGAGTAGCCATTATCGAACAGAACAACCCCTTAGGCAAAATCATACATTTCAGGAGTGGACACACTAAGGGGAGATTCTACATATCACCTGCGATAATAAGCCCGCCTTGAAATGGCTCAAGGACGAAGTCGCCCGCCTACCATCACTGTGGGAAGCAGCTACCAATGCTGACGAAAGCTCGTCTGTGGATTCAGGGGCAATCGGAAGACATCAGTCGGACTGAATGGTCTATAAAAACATCCAAGACTATAAAAAACGAATAAGACAAAGACAAAGGGCAGCCTGGAGGTCTTTCTGTGAGGAGGTTGAAACCACCTCAGCAGCTGCAAGACTCAAAAGATATTCTCCAAGGGCCCCTTACGACAAATATGTTCCCTAAAATGAAATAATGGGAGTTACTCTTCTAACCTCTCGGACGGAGCTGAAATACGCGTTAACACCCATTTTTCAGGATGTACGGATACCTCCGACGAAGGCTGGTCAGAATCCATACCTCAAACCCCTCCAAGGATTGGAGGCGGCAGATTACCTCACGGAAGGGGCACGTATAATCTGGGCAATCAAAAGCTTCTCACCATTTAAAGAGCCAGGCCTCGACGGTACAATCCCGATCCTCCTCCAATGGGGGCTGGACATTTTATCAGCCCACCTAGCCAGAATCTTCAGGACATGTATTGCATTCAGATACACCCCCCTAGCATGGAGAGAAGTAAAAGTTATTTTCATACCGAAACCTGGTCGTATAGATTATGCACCGGCGAAATCATACCGCCCGATCAGTCTAACGCCATTTCTCCTGAAAACGTTAGAGACATTGTGTGAAAAATTAATTCGCGAGACGGCTTTGATTACGAACCCGATTCACGCTAACCAACATGCATTCACTCAGGGGAGATCAACTGTGTCGGCTCTGCACACTGTTGTAGACCGAATCGAAAGATCTCTGGACAACAAAATGTCCACCCTGGGCGTGTTCATTGGCATAGAAGGTGCCTTTGACCTTCAGAAAAATGGAAACTGCTCTCTTCACGGTGTGAACCCCACAGTTAGTCGGTGGAACAAAGGCATGCTGGAGAATAGGGCAGTCACAGTAAATATAGGTAATACCACTGTCAGAAAGATCGTTGCTAAAGGCTGCCCACTCCTGTGGAACATAGTTGTTGATAGCTTACTACGACGACTTAACGACAATGGCTTCCACGCCATAGACATAACCATTCTGCTTACAGGATTTGAGGTGGTGATATGCAGCTTGATGCAGGAAGCCCTCAAAATTATTCAACACTGGTGTAATGACCAGTCTCTGACCATAAACCAAAAGGCATGTGTCTCCCTCTAACAATGCCGGAGGACTGTGGGCAGACTCCTAAGATAGCACTTTGGTTGTACACGGCGGTATTACGACCAATGCTAATCTATGAAGCACTGGTCTGGTGGCTCAGAGCCAGGCAGGAAACCTCACCAAAGCAGCTTACTCGGTTGCAAAGAATCCCTCCAAGCGTTGTGATGTCCTTTTCTCGTCACCTTAGGTGGCTAAATGAGTGATAAAACAACGGAGGGCTGTCCTAGCCAGAAGGTCACAACGGGTCTAGTGTGGCCTAGGTGCTCTGGTCAATGATTTGATCAACCTTGGCAAACTCCATCCAGATCAAGATCCAGGGATGCCGTCTTCTTGGCAGTATCGTTGGCTTCTTAGGCGGAGGCAGGGTAAAGCTAGCTGAGGTAAGTAAGGGACTCGCGTCTTCCCTAAGGCCCTTAGGGAAGAGATCGGCAAAGAGGATGTCAGAGAGGTGGTAGCAAGATATCTGGGCGACAATTGCAGTATCAAGGTAGAATGGATTCGAAACTATGGCCCGGACCTGAGGATCGCCTTCGTAGAGTCGACGAGGCTTTAAGTGATTACTTTCAATTACTGATTTTTTGTCAAAACAGAAATCATGGTGTGATTATAATGAGAATCAACCATCTCAAAAAAAAAAAACGTCTAAAGCAAAGGCAAAGAAAACAACAGTACCAATAGAGACCACTAACAAGCAAGAAATATGTGTTGGAAAGATTGCAATTCGCACATTTCATCTATTTTCTTTTCTTTTCATTAATGTTCAATTTGTTTGTGTTAGAGGCCTGTGAACATGTCGGAGAATAAGATGATGGGACAATAAATAATTTCTTAAGCGAAGAATGTATTAAAACAATAAACAAATTATTATGGTAGATTAAGGATACGCTAGATTAGCAAAAATTTTATTGGGATAGGTCAAGATTATAGTAAATATTTTTTTAATATTGAGATCAAAAGTACGCTTGAATAATTAATTTTTTTTTAATTAATTTAATGAAAAATTTTTGGTCAACAAATTTAATTATTTATTAATATCGAGTGTTGCTTTAAAAAAACCTGTTAGTATAGATTTCTTCAATACACCCTCCGCAGATATTAAGTCAGTGATCATCCTAGAGTATAATTTTTTTATTTGTTATAAATGTAATTAACGAATTTTATTTAAATTAATTTCCATTATAAATAGAGCTTAAATATCATTCAAATAAAAATCACTCCAAATAAGAAGCTACGGATTAATAATTATTATTATATACAAAACTACAAAACTATACTATTATACGTAATGCACTAAAATCATGCACAATTTATTAATAAGAATCTTATTAGAGCAGCTTCCGAAACGGCCACACATTTTTGTTCTTTTTGCAGCCGAATTATTCGCCATTTATTAACAATTATTTAATATAATTTATTAAGTTAAATAATTAATATATCATAATTATATAAGAGTAATTTGATTATAACAATAAACAAGTTCTGTTTTTTTAAATAAAACACTTTCTCTGTTGATATCGCACTGTATTTTCACCGGTGAGTTAAGTTTGATACGAAGAAAGAAAGGGTTTTATATAAATATTGTTCATTCACAAAATGATTTTTACTTTAAACCAAAATTTTGTCATTATTTATATAAGGGTAATTAACTCACACAAAACAGACATTCTAAAAATGTATCAATTTCCAGCCGTGTTAATATTTATGATCGCATTATTATCCTTTCCAACAAGAGTGGACGGAATTATTCTATAAATACGTTTCCGTTATTGCAGATTAACTTCAAAAATTTAAGTCGGAGTATTAGCTAGAGAAGTAGTTGTTTCAAATTAATTTGTTTTATAGTCTTAGTAAGACTCATTTTTGTAGATTCACGAAATGTTTTCGTATTTTTAAATTTTTTATTTAATTTTCTACAACGAACTAAAGGATTTTAATACATTTTATTATTCAAAAATTTCAATAAATGAGGTCTAACAACAATAAAAAAATAGTTGCTGTTATACCTGCTCGTGTAGAATTTACTAAAAAGAATTCATTTGTATAGAAAAAATGGAAGGTTGAGCGAGGTCAAGTTGTTCATGATAAAATTGCATGCGAAACGCAGTAAATCAAAATCAGTTGCGATCGTATCGCTGTGGAATTTCATTTTCTTTGTTGTTAAGGCTGACCCTTTACTTACTAATAATACACTTATTTATTTCACATTTATTTGAACATACTTCTTTCGATAGAAACCTTTGTTTTAAAGAAAAACGACCTAGTTTGGTGAAAATATCAGTATTATAGTGGACATTTTATAGTTGATGCTTATTGCGCTAAATTCATAATAAAACGGAAATATACACTTATTTTGTATCGAAGAAATATATACGAGGGTGGATCAAATATAAACCGGATTTTTTTTTTAATTATTGGTCGCTACGTGAAATCTTATACGCGTTACACCGATTTGATTCACTAATGTTTATTGCCGCTAGTAGCACCATGTTTGAGTATGAGGTACATACATCTATTGAGCAACGCTTTTTTAAGTCACTTGTGATTAGACGTGGGTGCATCATTACACCTCAGAATCCAAACAAACAAGCATTGAGTGTAGACAACTTGGAGAAGCTCCACCTCGAATAGCCAAAACCCGTCTGTCTACGGGAAAAGTTTTTGCAACTGTATTTTTGGGATAGAAAAGGCATACTGCTTGTTGATTTCCTTCATGCCTCATCATCTGAAATTTGTCATCTGACATTTATCAGCTGTCATCTGTCTTCCGTCTTTGATCATATGCCCTTGTCATCATCTCTCATTTATCATCTGCTATCAATTAATTATCAACTGTCATTTATTATTTGTCATCTGCCATCAGATGTTTATCTACTGACATTTAACATATGACATTATTCACTGTAATGTATCATATAATATTCATTATGTCTTTCTATCGTTCCCTCTTTCATCTATCATCTGACATTTCTTTAATGATATCTAACAACTGCCATTTGTCATCAATAATTGGTCATAGTTATTGGTCATTTGTCTTTACAATAATTTTGGAAACTACAAATTTAACTCTAGAAAATAAAGCCAATATCATGGTATCATGAGTGATCTGTGATCCATCTTTGTTCGTATATCACCAATTTGACATTAACTGTCATATGACATTAATCATTAGTTGGTTATATATCTGAATCTCATTTTGAAAATTCAGGAAACTAAAAATGTATCTATAGAAAACCAATATAATAATATCATTTGTGGTCACCTCAGTCATTTAACATTTGACATCTATCAAGTGGCATCTATCATGTCTTTATAATAATCATTAGTTGGTTATGTGCCTAAATTTCATTCTGAAAATTCAGGAATCTGAAAATGTATCTCTAGAAAACCAATATTATAATGTTATATCATATGTTATCTACCTCAGACATCAATCAAATGTCTTTATCATTTAATACTTATTATCAGCCATTTATCATCTTACATTTGTCAACTGGTATCAATTATTTATCATCTATTATTAACCATTTCTCATGTGACATTAGATTTTTATCATCTGATATTTGTCATATGACATTATTAACTGTGATTTAATGATGTCATAAGTTTCTATCATTTGATATTTGTCTTCTATGGAAAAATAATATCACTGTATCATCGGATCACCAGTCATTCATCATTATTCGTATGTCTTTATTGTTTAATGCTTGTCATCAACCAATTATCATCTACTATCAGTTATTTATCATACCATTTATCACTTATCATCTGCAATCTTCTGGAAATTGTCATATGACATTACCAACTGTAGAAAGGTCGTCTATCATTTGCCGTATTTTTACCAACTGTTCTGTTTATGTAATTAAAAAATTAAGAAGAAATATTTTTCCAAAAGTGTTACTCTATTTTATGATTTTTATAGAGAGTATTATACACAAAGCGGGATTAAGTGTCTTGCAATGAATACCAAAACGGCCAGAGGAAACCTACGGAAGGTCGTTGACTTCCTAACAGAATACTACAATTTAAGACCTTATCTGAACAAACTGGGACTACAATCTAGTCCTATCCGCAGAGGGTGTAAAGAGGAAGAGGAAACCGCAATGCATGTACTTTCAGACTGCCCGGTATTTTCCAAACTACGTAAAGTCACAATGAGAGAGGGATGTCTAAAGTCATCAGACATCCTAAGAGTCTCTCTTTTCTGCAGGAGGAGTCATATGGGAGGACCTACGTGCAGCGGAACTTTCTGTCCTCCCATCGAATCAAATCAAAACCAGAACCAATTGACACACGTCAGATTCGATGATGTGGGCCGATTGGTGCTCACGAAACTTTTTTTCTACTTTAATGGGATCCCACTGCAAATTCTGACCTCCCAAAATACCAAACAAGATTAGTGTTGAAGGAGTGAATTAAAATGTAAAAATATGAATTTGGAGGATGAAATTAATTCATTGATGGATAAATTTAATTAATTTCAATGATTGTATATTACTAAAACAATGCATTACCGAGCAAAAGACGGAGATTTATTTCATTACCACAACGAACAGCGCATGAAAGGCTTCGAAAAGATCTATCATATTTGAATATTTCACAGTCACAATTTATAGTTAATGATATAATTACCAAACGCAACTCAATACTACTATACCTCAGTCATAATAATGTTAGCTAGTAAATTTTCTTTCCGACGCCAACGTAAATTCTATCAATCTTATGATGCAAAAATAGTTCCAGCGGTTATTTTCGATTTTCATCACCATCTCAGGTTCGTAAAGTTATCAGCAGTTTTAAGAATAGTAAGAGTAGGGATACGATTAGATGTAGTAAAAGCGACATGTGAAACAATTATTGCGCCTCTTACTAATTTAATTAACCCCAGCATCCGCACAAAACAATTTCCAGATGCCCTTAAATTATGGAAAGTAATTCCGATAGATAAAATAGGTAGTACAGACGAATCAGATAATTTCAGGCCTATATCACTAGTATCTATATTTGCCAAATTTTTTAAAAGATTATACATTGCATCTAATCCAGTAACATATTTAGCCCTAAACAATTCGAGTTTAGAAAAGGTCTCTCGAGAACTCGAGCGATATTTAATTTTAATTACTTTTAATGAATTTGTGCTACACTTACACTAAATTGAAACAGTAGCAATCATTCTCTTCATTGTGCTACACTCTTTTGAAGGTAGTGAAGGTAGTTTTGGAAGCCATATTTTTAAACCTCATGAAAGCCTTTGATTGTGTCTTGCATGAAATATTACCCAGAAAATTGTATTATTATTATTTATTATGATGCTTTGGATTACTTGTTATCAAAATATATTAATAGACACATACATAGAAAATACACTAAATTTTGAGCACAAGAATCACAGGCGAACTTCATTCTTCAGAATGTTCTTCCAGTCAAACCCTGATGAAACGTTCCCATTTATTCCAAAATTTCTTTCTAAAACTGTAGATGTTTATTTTACCTTATACTTCATTCATTAAGCATTCTCCTTAAAATTTGTAAAATTTGTATAATAAGTATTTTATCAATATCCATCCAGACAGTTTTTTTGTTAATTTTATCATATTTATCTGGTCTGTGTCAGTATGTCAATGATTATGGTAGTTTTTTGGATGAATTGCCAATTAAACTTAGGGTTCCACAAGGGTCTATACTTGGGCATTTGTTATTTCTCATCTACATGAAATTTATAATTTTTAGTGATTATAATTTGCCACATGTCTCTTGGAGTAATGGCAACTTAGACGTGTTATGTGTTGACAATCCTGCAACATATCAAGAAACAATCTGCGCTTATTTCAGTCTGCAGCACCTATTTCGAGTAAACTCGTTACCCAACTTAATACTAAGATCAATCATCTTCAATCCGAAGACTGGTTTTCGATTTTGCAAATTATTCTCTTGACTGGAATAATGTTTAACGTGCAAGTGATATAAATGTCGCTATTGATACAAATAAATTTATGATGTGGTTTCTATGTATGTGCCCTTAATTACCTGATATGGTTGTGTGAACTAATTCAACTTGTAAAACTTAAAAGAAATACTCAATATTTATATAAATCTACTGGTTTACCTTCTGACTATCGAAATTTTCAACAACTGCGTGCACAATATGAAAATTTAAGCAAACAATTATATTCAGAGTATATTCGGAAGGTTGATCATTAATTTCAAAATGTCTTTTAATGACGAATTATGCTCTAGCGTATATGGTTTCGTTAATCTTTTTGCTGACTTTTTTGCTTCTGTTTATAGTGATAACAAAGCACCTAAAAATAGTGAATAAAAATATACAAAATATTTTTATTGACTCTTTAAAATGAACTACCACATAGTAACAGTCGCCACCACAATTTTGACCTAAAAATAATATTCGTATATTAGACAGGTTGATTGTTCATTATTTCCATTTGATTTAAAGGATATTCTGAAAGGTTAAAAGCGTCTTATTAATGTGGATCTGTCGGTATTCCCCATTATTTTTTGCTGCAGCTGTTCCTCTGCATATATTATTTTGCAAGTCAGTTTCTACTGGATTATTATATATATATTATTTATAATTAATGAATATATCTCTAAACTTATTACTATTGCGGTCCCATTCTTTCTATTATTTATTAACGATATTGGTGAAGGAATTAAACATTCAATTTCTACTTTTTTGCCGATGATTTAAAATAGTTTCGTGTAATTAATAATCACTGTAATCAATAAAATTATGATTTGCAAGAAGTACAGAAATGATGTCAAGATAATTATTTATTTTTGAATTTTTAATAATTTGTTTCAATTTTATTTACCAAGAGTAATACTCCTTTAAATTTCATATTTCCAATTGATGACGTTCTTTTAAAAATGTGAATTACGTTTTTGATTTCGGTGTCTTGTTTGGCGCAAAAATTACTTTCATTTTGCATATTGAGAAAATCTGTAAACTTGGTTTTATTAGTAGATTTTTCTAGATAATTGTCTATTGTGATAATCCGTCACAGGTTAATGCAATTGTTTGTATTTTTTGTTGATATTGAAGGCTTCTACTTCAATTGAATGTTTCATATGGCACTACTCAAAAATCTACAATTAAAGGCGTACAACATACTGACGAACCTAGAACCAGAAATGCCGTACATTTTTAAGCTTTTTGCACACCAAACAAAGAAGTGACTGCTGATTTTCACAAATAAAATCATATAGAAGGATAAGGCCCATTTTCATTTGTATGGGTGAAACGATAAAACTATCGCATCTGAGGTAGTGGAAATCCACATTTTATTCCATGAAACCAATGATTTAAATTTAAATGTCATGTGGTTTAACAAGATAAAATCGAAAATATTAGTTTGGCTAATGATGATTTAACAAGAAATTGCCAATATCATTTGACCTACGTAGCAAGTCTACCCATCACAAGCACAGTTCCCAATTTATCTACTAAAGAAAACATATACCTATATGACATGACAGACTGTGATGGATTAAAAAGATATTTTAACACAATTAACTGATTTAAAATAATAGAGAGAGGTGATTTTAATAATTCATTGGGGGAGTTTCAGTCTTAGTGTGTGAACACATATTTTCTATTACCAACCTGGGGAATGAGTATGGATGCTTCGTAATAATTTTACGAAGCATTCAAACTCATTCCTCAGTTAGTTCTCGAGAGATTTGAAGAATCTAATTATAAAAAAGAAATTAGCCCATAAACAATATAAAGTGGGAATGTTAATGATTATCATTTATCAGTACAGACAATTAAATGAAAAAAGCAGAACGATCCATACATCATAATCCGGATTATTTTTGGAAATTTGTAAGGACACTGAAGCAAAAGGACGGAATGCCAAGCAAAATATCACTTGTACAGAAAACTACTATGATGATGGTCAAAAAATCGTCGATATGTTCGTGGACATCTTTCAGTCAGTTTAGGGAGAAGATGATGAGGATTCAAATCTTCTATCAACCAGTCAAGACGGCGTGAATGTTAAGCCCCCCATAATTACTATGGAACATATTTTTATTGTTAAGATTTATATATATATATGTATTAAAACGTTATAAAATGAAGTGTTACTTTTTAAATTTGCACTGAATATGAATTTATTATTACGCTCAATTTAAAATCACATTAAAACGTTGAGTGTTATCTCAAATCATTGGATGAGTTGATACAAATTGGTAAGTTATTGGAGCGCAAATCCCATAATTGCTGGCTCTAATCCGTAACGACATATTAATGACATCGTTATACTCGTAAAGTATATTTGATAATATCAGCACTTATATTTATATATATGAAGCCTCGATGAGGTAATCGAATATTTGTCGTTATTAAATAGGTTAATACACTATCTTGAAATAATAATATAATATAAATAAATACGTATGTTTAATCAATATTATTGTACTTGATACTTTCCCTATATAGTATATACACTGTGTCCCAATTTCGATGCTCACCATTGGTATCTCTGTTATTAGAAGAGATAGAGCAACGGCCACCATAAGAAAAACAAAAAACAAATGATATTAGCACTATCTGTTTGCTATTGATAATGGTTACATTGTAACCGAAATGTACATCTAGCATTTAATAAAACAAGTGAAAAAAGTGCCAAACTGTGTTTTACTCATATCAACATTTTCACGTACTCAAACAACCAAATTAAATTAATCCAAAATTAAGTAAATTATTAAGAATAGCTTTTTGCGTAAAGCTCTTAGTTTTTGGAGAAATTGTAAGGAAAATATTATGATGGCGATATCACCATTTTTATATATCTTTATATTTTACAATTTTTAATTAAAACCCTCGCTTATGATATACTGATTGGAAAATCGGATAAAGGCCACCCACCCACCCTACATATATATGATAACCTCAAATATTAATCGTTGATGATTTTGCTGCAAAAAATAATAAAATCTTATATCTAACAAAATCCTACACTTTCTAATATCGTAATTAATCGCTCGTAAAATTGTAATAAGGGTTTACAGAAATATTTCTGTAGAATATGTTACTCTAGCGTTTAATTTTCAAACTCTTTCTTTTCTTTAGAATCTTTAAAATCTTATAAACACGAGAAAGATTTAAAATCTTAAGAATCTTTCGAATCCTTAGAATATTTAGAAAGTTTTGAATCGTTAGATTATCTTGAATCTTTGAATGGTTTAGCAATATTAGTATCTTCAGAATCTATAAAACATTTAGAGTGTTTACAATTTTTAGAATCGTTTGAATCTTTAACATATTTAGAATCCTTGGAATATTAAAATCTATGAACTTTATAGAATCTTTAGAACCATTAGAATCTTTGACATCTTTAGAATGTTAAAAGACTCTACATATATCTTTAGAATCTTCTGAATCTTTAGCGTATATAGAATCCTAATAATTTTAATATTCTTCGAAATTTTTAGACAGTTTAAAATCTTTAACATTTTAAAATATTGACAATCTTTAACATATATGGAATATTTTGAGTGAGAATAGAATAACTTAAGAATCTTTGGAATCTTTTGAAATCGTAGAATCCTTAAAATATTTAGAAACTTTAGAATCTTTCGAATTTTTGAATTTTTAGATTACCATCTTCAGAATTTATACAATATTTAGAGTATTTTCATTTTTTCAGTGTTTCGAAACTTTAGCATATTTAGAATCCTTAAAATATAAAATTCTTTGAAGTTTGTACAATTTTTAGAACAATTAGAATCTTTAAAATCTTTAGTATGTTTAAAAGCTGTATAGATGTCTTTAGAATCTTTTAAATCTTTAGCGTATTTAGAATCCTAGGAATCTTAATATTCTTTGAAATTTTTAAAAAGTTTAGAATCTTTAAAATCTTTAATATGTTGACAATATTTCGAATCCTTCGAATTTTTAGAATCGTAATATCTAATTTCTTTACAAACATCTTTGACTAATCCATGAATGTACACATTTATATCTGGAAATATATACTACGCAATATACAATACAGATATACATTAGAATCTTCAGAATCTTTGGAAACTTTGGAATCTTTAGAATCTTGAATCTTTTGAATATTTAGCATAGCTAGAAGCCTTAAAATGTTAATATTATTTGAAATTTTTTAAATTTTTAGAAGCTTTGAAATCTTAAAATCTAAGAATATTAAAATCCTTTGAAACTTTTAAAATCCTTGGAATCTTAAAAATTTTAAGAATATTTAGTCATTAGTATCTATAAAATCTTTATTATTTAAAATATTTAGAATCTTTTCAAATTTCATTTAGAAACTTTAGACTATTTAGAACCTATAGAATATCTAGATTTTAAAGACTAAAGAAATTTAATCCATGAATGTACACATTTATATCTGGCAATATACAATTTGCAATACAATATAAATTAGAATCTTCAGAATTTTTGGAAGCTTTGGAATATTTATAATCCTTAGTCTTTAGAATCTTTAGGATCTTTTGATTTTTCAGCATATTTAGCACGCTGAGAATATTAATATTCTTTAAAAATTTTGAAGTTATTAGAATCTTTGGAATCTTTAAAATCTTAAGAATATTTAGCTTTTATAATCTAAAAAATCTTTGTTATCTTTAATATAAGGATTATTGGTGGGAATCTTTAGAATCTTTAGTCTTTACAATCCTTAGAATCTTTACAATATTAACATCTTTAGAAACTTTAGATTATTTAGACTTATAGACTCTTTATATTTTAAAGACTCTTAAGATGTCTTTAAAATATTAAGAATCTTTTTAAAAAAAATAAAGCAAAATTCAAATTTACGTTTAAATATAAATGTCCTTCTATAGCTAATACTATCGATTTTAGATTTGAAGTATATATACCCATCCTGCTTAAAAAAATTATTAATTTCCTCAACAAAAACTTTTTTTTTTAATTTTTTTAAATTTAAAAAGTTCTGTAAAAATAATTTACTCCAAACTGCGAGACGATCAGTAATTGAAATTTATATGTATACGTAGGGTGGGTGCGTGGCTTCTATCCCACCTTGCAATCAGTAAAACATCATCAAAAATTATTTGAAAAATTTGTATAAATAAATCTCAAAAAAATAATTATTTTTTAAAACTTTTTTTTTGTTACAATTCTTGCTTATGTTTTGCTGATTGGAGGATGAGATAGAGGTTACCCACCCACCCTACATATATATGATAACTTTAATTGCTAATCGTTGATGATTTTGCTGATAAAAACCATCAAATCCTTTATGTAATATAAAAGGAAACAAAATCAAAATCTAATTTTAAATATAATTACATTCTATAACAAATCTTATCTAACTTATATTTAAAGTCTGTCCACTTATCATTCATCATATTTGACTAATTTACTCACTCAAAAATGCTTCCATTGTAATTTCATTGTTATTCAAAAATATTTGTAATTAATTTCATTGGATACAACGAGGCGATAAGGAATTAGAGTTTATATGTATATGGAGGGTAGGTGGGTGGTCCTCTAGCCCACCCTCCAATTAGGAAAATACCATCAAAACTTATTTAAAAAAATTGTTTGAATAAATTTATTAAATTTTACAATAATTTTGTAGTTATTTACGTTTTACAACATTAAATTAAAACCCTCGCTTATGTTTTACTGATTGTAGGGTGGGTTAGAGGCCACTCTACATATATATAATAATCCAGGACTGCGTAAGCAGTATTTTGTTGATTTACACGATTTAAATAATTATTAGTGGTTAACTTATTTTATCTTCTGAAGAATTTAAAAATATAGTTTCACTTTTAGTTTTCAAATCAGCAAGTATCTAGATAATCTAAGTTCCAACAACCCTCTTTTATACACACTTCAGTTTCTTCTACAGATTCTTCTACAGAGATGAAAGATGGTTATATGTATCTTTAAAAACTTACTTTCAATTTAATATCTTTTTGCATGAAATTTTCCAGTAATTTGTTTCCAAATTTGACATCCACATAATTTCATACTGCCTATAAAATCCTCCCAATTGAATAGGTTTTAGAATATTACTTTTTTCAATCGCATTGATTATAAACCATCCACAAAATACTGCTTGCGCAGTGATGAATTTCTATTCCACCAGTATTTTATTGATGTAAATCATCTAGAAAATACTGCTCGCGCAGTGCTTCTTATATGCAGGCATAAAACACTGCGCAAGCAGTATTTTGTAGATAATTTAAGTCAATATATATTCTTAACCACAAACATCCACAACTGCGCAAGCAGTATTTTGTTGATGTACATGATTTACATAATTCTTGGTTAACTTATTTTATCTTCTCAAAAATTTAAAAATTGTTTTTTATCTCTAGATTCTAGTTACAATAACCCTCTTTTATACACACTACAGTTTCTTGTACAGATGTCGGTGATGGTTATATGTATTTTTAAAAGCTTATCTTTTTAGTTTAATATTTCTTTGCGTCAAATTTTTCAGTCGCCGAATCATAACTTTTGTAAAACTCTAGCACTGCGATCCGCTTCCGAGAAATCCTCCTTAGCGAATAAATTCCCAAAAACTAGATTACTAATTGACATACCCCCTGCACCCCTCGAATTTGTTTAATTCACGCAGGTAGCTTTCTTTTTAAACACCATGTACAATACGAACCGTAGCACAAATATCTTCATCTTAATTCATACGTTCACGTTATATATATTTTTTTTTTTTGGGTGGTTGGGGGCAGGAGTCGTGTAATAAAATAAAAACGCAATGTTTATTTTATATAGGGTCGTCCGATATACCGACACGACGAACACGCGACGTTTCATAACGACCGCCGCCGATTCCGTGTGTCAAAGTCTGGTTTCGATGGAAACAATGATGGAAAAACGCAATATCCGATTGTAGTGGCGTGAATGAAGAATGGCCGACCCGCGTAGAAAAGGTCGATGTAATAAAAAAAAAACGTATACGAAAGGCCCCCTCCTCGTAACCCGCTCCCCGAACTCACTTTCATCATATTTGCCCTTAACGATATTAATATTGAATCGAATGAAAAGCAACCGCCGGCCAATTGTGAGAAAATGTTATTTCCAATACGAAAAGTTCTGGATTGTATCGAAATATTTACTTGATTTTTGGATTTTTATTTTTGTATGGTACAATTATGAGGCACATAGTTGTATTTAATAATTGATGATGGCTTTAAAATAAAACACTGTTTACTTTGTTTTACCAAAATAGTTATAACTATTGTGTTAAAGTAAAGTAAACGTTGACAGCATTCAAGGATGATGGCTTTATTTGCTTTAAATCATTGTGTTTATAGATTAGAAAAAAAAGGTTTATGTTTCTAAAATAAATTGTCGAAGAATTAATGTAGATTTACAAGCAAACAATAAAGTTCTAAACAAACAAATTTTAGGAACACCCTGTATATCATGCTACCCGCGGTCCGATCGAAGTGACAAATTGCTTAAGGAATTTACTTTTTGTTAGTTTAGTCTGTACCAAATTGCTCGCCTCTACTACCAACGGTATTAAAAATACTTAGAAAAATGTGTTAAAATTTCTTAACTTTGTTGGCTAAGATACCCATTTGAAGACTTTTATAATATTTTTTTTTTTCATCATCATCATCATTTTCTCCCTAGTATATGTGTTTAATTTTATTCCTCGAGTCAATGAAACACCCTGTATATATATGTTTGTATAGAATTTTCCGAATATTTTCTTATTAAAATAAGCCATGTCTTTATGGAGAATTCAACTTCTTTCAGCAGTTTTCCGAACGATTTGCGAGGATATTTTCTATTCTACGCTGAATGCATCGATACAACCTGCGATTCTTTTTTTAGACTGTCTATTATCTGATTTACGGCTTACTGACCCAGTTTCGCGAAATTTGTCAACACGGGGATTTGATTTATAAGCTATGTAAAGGGCAAAAAAAACGACGCGAAGAGACTCTTTTATAGATTAAATCGCCATAAAAGTTAACATTATCTAATCCCTAATTTAACCACAAAGACCTTCAACATAATAATATTTTAATTAGTTTATCCAAATATCTATTAAAATGTTGATTCAATCGCAAAGCGAGAAAACCTTCATATCTTGGTATTATTATGTGTTATTATAATAATGGGATTAAGTAAGGTTTACTGAAAAACATATAAATCATCAGTATCGGATAATACTCTTTTGCATTTTATTATTATGCTTCAGAACTCATACTTTTCACTCTTCATATGGGTTCATAGTCACAGTCCCTTATTATTATTATTATCTCCTATAGATGGCAGTGTTGGTGCCTAATTCAGCTTTATTTTTCATCTAAGGTTGTACTTATCTTAAACAATCCAGAATTGATAGACTGACCTTGACGAAATTCGATAGTTACTTCTTAGCCTATTAGAAAGAAAATTTCTGAAAACTTTTAATCTTCTCTAATGCAGCAATTTTATTCTTCTATTTTTCTTAATTTTTTACAGAAATATTTTTGATAATTTTGCAGAAGTAACACCAGTCTCAAGATATGATGTAGACCAATATCGAATTAACCAAAGCGACTTTAGGAAGAAATGATGCCGAGAGTAAAATCCGTTTATAGGAAGCGTTTAAGGAGGTTCACAGGGATTGTGCTGCAATGCACCGGCGCTTACAAGAAGTACAGAATCGTTTCTGCGAGTTAGGTGAGTACCTAAAAAAGAAAACCCAGCATACAGTTACCAGAATGCAGGAGGAAAAGGATCACGCGGATCAACTCCGTAAAGATCTCGCCGAAGCCAAAAAAAACTTGGTGTTCAAGTCGAAGAACTCTCGAAGAAACTAAAGAATTCGCTACTTTCCGACATCGATGTTAAACAGAGTTATTCAGAGATTTGGAACTGTTGTTGAATGACACACAATCTGAAGTGGAGAGTATGAAACAAACGTTGAAAATCTCCAAGGGCGCCGTGAAACGGATCATCTTCCACAAATTAGTTGTAAATTCCATTTAATTTAACGCGCATTCTAGTATCAAGTATTGTAAAATATTTTTATTGGAATAAATTTATTATTTATTATTATTAAAAGTGCCCAGAAGCGGCTAGCTTTGACCAATAGGAGAGGAATTGATCTGGCAGCAAGTGATTACCATCTGTTCCTGTTCATGGCGAACATTTTTCCTGGTGAAAAATTGGCTTCAATCATTTTAATTAATTTTAATTAAAAGTTGTAAAACGTAAATAAAATCGACTATCTCAATTTGTTGCTAATAGGGACGAGGGTTTCAAAATGGCAACAATTTGAAAAACGGCGTATATTTGACCTAGATCCCTAGATTAAAACCAATTTCATGCAAAAATAATGGATTTATTTTTTCTCCCCTTATACAGGGTTATTCACGCTATACGACACGGAATATTGTGGCCAAAATACGTGATTTTCAAAAAGTTTCACTTTGGGAACATATGGGGGTCTATTAGGGCTACTTTTTAAAATTACTTTCATAATATACAGGGTGTCCCAAAAACCCTAAAAGTATCAACGTTGTGTTTTTTTTAATGAAACACCCTGTATTTTATTGCATTTTTTTGATCTTTCGATCAAAATAAGTGTGTGTTTTAATAAGGTTTTTATTACCTAAACCTTAAGGTCTTTGAAATAAATTGAATTTTGTAAAAATTTAACCTAATTTTCATGTTTCAAATACTTAAAAAGTAATTAAGTTATGCTTACCAAATTTACACTGAAATGTAACAATAGATCATATTTTATTTTCCAAATATAATAAATTTGACATCTTATACCGGGTGTAAAAAAAATGGAATTAAACAAATGAGAACTTTAAATGGCTATAACTTCATTTATTTAAATGGAACGCTATATTTATTAATTTATCAGCAAATGCACGTTTTAATTACCTATCGAATGGTATTTATATCTTAAATGTTAAGTCTTCTCGTTTTTACAGAAAACGCCAAAATATTGTTTATTGCACCGTTTTAGTACTTTTTAAGTAAAAAATTTAATGTATCTAGTTTTCTATGGTATTTAAAAACGTCAGATAATTAATTTAGTATGCCACTTTAGTTTAAAAAGCCTGACTTTTGTTATAGTTGTCTTATTTTGCATTTTTGTGTTAGATCGTTAGTAATCGTTATTGTTTGAACATCGCTGTTGTATTTTTTGGTAAAAAATGAAGATTTACTCAAAAGAAGGGGGTATTGGCATTATCTTTATGCTTGGAGAATGTCATCAAAATTGTTTGTTGGCTTGGCGAGTTTATACTTAAAGGTTTCCCGAAAGAAATCACCCTAAGCCAGCCATTTTTGAGAGACTATTAAACCAATTTAAAGAAATTGGAAGTGTCCGTTATAAAAACCCCAGTATAAGAAAATCTGTGTAAATTTTCATTTTTTACTATTAAATACAACAACGATGTTCAAACAATAACGATTACTAACGATCTAACACAAAAACGCAAATTAACACAACTATAACAAATGACAGGCTTTTTAAACTAAAGTAACAGACTAAATTAATTATCCTACGTTTTTAAATACGATGGAAAACTAGATACATTAAAATTTTTACTTAAAAAGTACTAAAACGGTGCAATAAACAATATTTTGGCGTTTTCTGTAAAAACGAGAAGACTTAAGACTTAAGATATAAATACCATAAGATAGGTAATTAAAAAGTGCATTTGCTGACAAATTAAAAAATATGGCGTTCTATTTAAATAATTGAAGTTATAGGCATTTAAAGTTCTCATTTGTTTAATTCCAATTTTTTTACACCCGGTATAAGATGTCAAATTTATTATACTTGGAAAATAAAATATGATCTATTGTTACATTTCAGTGTAAATTTGGTATGCATTACTTAATTACTTTTTAAGTATTTGAAACATGAAAATTAGGTTAAATTTTTACAAAATTCAAATTATTTCAAAAACCTTAAGGTTTAAGTAATAAACACCTTATTAAAACACACACTTATTTTGATCGAAGGATCCAAAAATGCAATAAAATACAGGGTGTTTCATTAAAAAAACACAACTTTGATACTTTTAGGGTTTTTGGGACACCCTGTATATTATGAAAGTAATTTTAAAAAGTAGCCCTAATAGAACCCCATATATCCCCAAAGTGAAACTTTTTAAAAGTCACGTATTTTGGCCACAATATTCCGTGCCGTATAGCGTGAATAACCCTGTATAATATTTCAGGAATTTCTCTTCTAAAATTCCAGTCCATCTTTTAGCAATAATTCAATAATTTCTCTTTTATTTTATGATAACTTTTGACTATGTCTTGCTTTAGCTTATTTTTTGCTTTTAAATTAATTTTAATTTTACATATTCTCTGTTTTTTTTTTTTTAATTTTTTTTTTATAAAAGTCAAGTTTTCCAGTTTCCTTTGTATTATTGTGTATGTGTTTTCGAGAAACTTCTATTCTTCTCTTTCGGAGAACTTTGTTTTTAAAGTTTTTTAACATGTGTATCAAATTTCTAGATAAAAATGCTTAGAAATTAATTACTTCAGATTTTTATAATTGGATGACAATTTCTAGATTTATAGAATTTCAATTATATTTATTCTCACAGAAACGTTTCCTGGAGATTTCTAGAAAAAAAAACGGCGATATCCCACCCTCAATAAGTAAAACATATTAAATAAAACAATAGTTTGGCACTTTTTTCACTTGGTTTATTTTATAGCTAAATGTACATTTCGGTCACAAAGTGACCATTATCAATAGCAAACTAAATAACAGAAAATCAATCTAATATATACCTGCTCGGATTAGGAAAATGAGGAGGAGGTTAACAATTTTGTTAGTAATTGGGTTTTTTCGGGATTAGTGTTTCTAGTAATGGATTATTTAAAGCGGTTAAGTCGAAATTCAATAATTTGTTTTGATGCTTTTTCATATGGATTGCTTCTAACATGTTTAAATTGTAATTATTGGACATTTTTAATAATTTTACACTGTCTACCGAAAATTTATGACCTGTTCTTATCGAATGATGGGCAACTGCTGACTTTTCTTCATTTAAATTTTTTATATGATACATATGTTCTTTAAATCTGGTCATTACGTTTCTCCGGGTTTGGCCTACGTACAGTTTGTCGCAATGGGAACATTGTATTGAGTAAATACCGGATTGTTCTAATTTGTTTGTTTTCGAAAATGTGTTTCCTAAAAGTATTTTTAATTTTGAAGTTGTGTAGTGAGCTGGTTGTAAATTAAATTTTTTAAATAGTTTGTTAAGGTTTTGGTTTAATTCAGGGACAAATTGGAGTTTGACGAAATTTTTATTATTTAATTTTTCAATGGGTTCTAAACGGGAGGCTGAATGGAGAGTGTATCTAAATAATTGTTTATTAATTAATTTTTTGATTGTAAATCTCGGGTAATTCAGTGATTCTGCTATTTGATATATTAATTTAATTTCGTTGTTTCTGTTGGTGTCAGTCAAAGGTAGGGAATAGGCTCGATAAATCATACTATTAAATGCTGCAAGTTTATGTTTCATGGGAGAATTGGAGTGGAAATGTATGTAGTTAAAGGTGTGAGTGGCTTTCCTATATATATCAAATTCTAGTTTATTATCTTTTTTAATGATTAAAATATCTAAAAATGGTAGTTGTTCTTTATTTTCTAATTCATACGTAAAGTTTATGCTAGGATATAAACTATTAAGTAATAGAACCTATATCACGGGCTGTATAAGGACACCAAATAATGGAGCAGTATTCCAGGTGGGGACGAACTAATGCAACATACAGTTTAATAACAGTGCTGGCATTTTGAAATTCGCTAGAATTTCTTTTTATAAATCCAAGCATTTGGGATGCCTTGGAGGTAATTTTAGAAATGTGCTCGGAGAAACTCCAAGTACTAGTAAAAGTTACGCCTAGGTCTTTTATTAGATTAACCGATGTTAGGCGTTTATTATTAATAATGTAGTGATTAAGAGCAGGGGTCCTAGTCTTATAAAAAGACATTAACCGACATTTTTCAACATTCAGCAGCATATTGTTTGACTTACACCAGTCACTAAACCTATCAAGGTCTTGCTGAAGTAGTTGAGAGGAAATGCTGTTAGAGATTTTAGTGAATATTTTCATATCATCTGCGTACAATAGGCATTTTGAATGTTTAAAACATGTAACCACATCGTTAATGAAGATATTAAAAAGGAGTGGACCTAGATGGGATCCCTGCGGAACCCCTGACGTAACGGATATTAAAGAAGACGTATAACCACCAAGACGTACCTGTTGAGTTCTTTGACTAATATAAGATTCCAGCCACATAAGCAGAGATCCATGAATGCCAAATTTGCGAACTTTGGATAGCAATAGACCATGATCGACGGTGTCGAATGCTTTAGCAAAGTCCGTATAAACAGAATCGACCTGGTAACTGTTCTCTAGCGCGTTTGTGATGTAGTTACCATAAGTAATTAGGTTGGTCGCCGTTGATAGACCACGTCTAAACCCATGCTGCTCGCATGACATCAACCCATCAACCCTGGAGGAAATGTAACAGGTAATAAGTTTTTCGAAAATCTTAGGGATATGAGATAAAATTGAAATGGGTCTATAGTTTTCAATCCTATTTTTAGCACCACTTTTGTGAATTGGTGTGATAAGTGCATTTTTCCAAAAAGATGGAAATACCCCACATTTTAATGAAAGGTTAAATATAATCCAGAGAGGACGACTTAGAGAAAAGGCACATTGTTTAAGAAGTATCGCTGGTACACCATCTGACCCGATAGACTTGCTCAGCTTGATATTAGACAGCTCTTCCAGGACAGTAGATATACCAATATCCGGTGCAGAATGCAGGTTTAGATGTGAATTCGACTGTGTTTGCAAAAGGGGTAGAGTCTTTGTATACTGATCCAAAAAATGCTGCAAATAGGTTCACAATGTCACCCTCGTTATTGGTGATCTTGCCATTGCATACAAAGGAATTTGGAATCTCATCTAGTACACGTTTTGACTTAACATATTTCCAAAATAAACGAGTATCCGATGCAATTCCATCTTCTATCGACTGCTGATAACGATCATGACAGGATTTTATCATGGACTTGCACTGGGCACGAATATTTTTGAAGTCCTCATAATCAGACTGGAGATTGGATTTTTTGTATTTGGAATGTGCAATTTTCTTCAAAAATATCATGCGTCGCAACTCAGCACTAAACCATTTTGGAAAATGGGTTTTTAGACTCAACTACCGGGACAAACGTATTAATTGCTTCATAGAGGATATTGTAAAATATGTGAACTTGGTCGTTAACATTTTTGTTCTTAAATAGATGATCCCAGTTTATATTAATTAAAAAATCATTTAGGTTTGCAAAATCTGTCTTTGAGAAATCATATTTTAAATTTGTATACCAATTAGTTTTGTTTGCAGAATCAGCTAAAAAATTTATAGTTAATTCTAACGCTGGATGGTGCGAGTCACATGGAACGAGCGGATAATCCACCTTTGAGATTTCATAATTCTCCTTGCAGGTAGTCTGTAGAAAAATTAGATCTAGTAGTACCGAATTAACGTTAGAAATATTGTTTACTTGGAATGAATTTGTGAAACCGAATGTGTCAGATATTATTTTCGCGGCTGGAAGCGTAGAATCTGTATACACACCGTATTCGCCATCTGACCAAGTAATATTTGGCAAATTATAATCGCCCATAACACAAACTTGATGATCCGGGAACAAGTCCACCAAGTTTTCAACTGTTTGACAATGTAGTTGATAAGACGAAAGATGTGTGTTTGGTGGAATGTAGACCCCACCCAGAAGTATCTTCTGGTGATCGATACTTAACGAAATAAATAATTCTTCACGGTAATCCGATATGATACTAACAGCATGTGATTTAAGGTGACGATTAATTGCAATGAGTACACCGCCACCACGCGACTTTCCAGTAATTGTATGATCTCTATCACAACGATATATATTATAATTAAGGAGACCTAATTCCGCATTAAAAATATCATCACATAGCCAGGTCTCAGTAAGTACACTCACACACTTTTACTCTTTCTTACAGCAACTTCTCTTCTATTTTTTTAAAAGTTTTTTAACATGTGTATCAAAAGTTTCAAGAATTTCTCACTTTTTAAGAAAATATGCTTAGGAATATTTTATTTAAGATTCTTATAATATACTAGAAATTTCTAGATATATAGAATTTTAATAAAATTTATTCTCTCCGACGCGTTCCTGGAGATTTCTAGAGAAAATTTAGAACAGAATTTTGTTTCAAAATATCAATTGTTTCTTTCAGAATCAGACTATTTCAGCAATTTTAGAATCTTCACATTTTCTATTTTATTCCTCTCCAAGATTGATTTATATCTAGAAACTCTTCCTAAAGATTTCTATAAATCTCTAATATGTATTACCTCATTTTGTCAAAATTTTCACTCCTGCAACAATTTCATTCGAAATTATTTTACCATTTATAGCTTTATCTAATTTATTCCAATTTCTATTGTAAATTTACAGCGAAAAAAAGTTTTCGAGATTTATAAAAAATCCAGTGTCTTTTGGCACAGTTTTCTAAAAACTTGTTTTATTCTACCTTGAAAATAATTAATTTTTGATTTTACGATATTTACCATATCTTACTTACCTTATTAGGTCTTTTTAAAGATTTATCTTTCTCTTTTCTTGACGATTTTTTCTTAGAAAAATTCTAGATTGCTTAAGTTTTAATTGTCTTCATTCATCTCTGATTTTTTTAAATCTTTGCCTCAATATTTCCAGCTATTTTGCCTAACAAGTTCTATACATACGTATTTTTAAGTTATCAACTTTAAATGAGTTTTCTATGTTTTAAAAAAGTTTTCTTACCATTTGAATCGCAAGTTTTAGGAATTTCTTTTCCAATTTTTTTTATTATAGATTTTTTTAGCAATCTATAGATTTCTAGGATTAGAATTGTATTTATTTTCTTGGAATTTTTCTTTTTTCTTTCATCATTTTGTCGGGGTTTTCTTGAATTTCTTATCTAAATTTCTACAAAAAATAGATTCTTACACTATTCTGACAATTTCTTATAGAATTGCAATTGTATTTAATTTTTTGGAATTTTCCAAGAAACTTTTTCTGGAAATTTCTAGAAATATCTCTTTTATTATTATATCTTGCATTTTGGAGGCGTTCACTTCGTAGTACAAGTTTAATGAATAACAGAAAAACGTTAAACTTTTTTATACTACTTTTTATTTTTATACAACACTTTGTGACTAGTTTCGAATTACATCAGTATAAAAAAGTTAAATGTTTTTCTGTTATTCTTTTATTATTTGTAAAACTTTACTTTCTTAGGTCAATTTATTTTCTATTTTTAAAATAGTTTTTTATCATTTCTTGTTTTGTTTTTTTTTTCATTAAATTCTTTTATAAATGTCTATAATATTTCTGAAACAGTTTTGTCAATAATTTTAAGTTTGTTGTATAAGGGATACAACTGAAAATGTAAACAAATGTAAAATTACTGACGAAAATATTTGATTGTTTTTTAGAAACTTTTTTATAAATCTCCAATATATCCTGCCTCCTTTCCAAAGACTTTTTTCCCCTTTTACAACTTATCTTCCACAAATGCAAGCCCCGACTAAGCGCTTACTACTTAGGATATATTAACGGTCAGTTAGATTTTAATAATCAATAATGTTTAGAAGCGACTTACAAATCAGATATATAACTTCAGTTTTTAACAATCGCCGCCTGAATAAGGGCTATGCTACTTGGTCAAAACGTTTCAAAACGTTTTTTTTTAGAATCATTAAAACATCTAAAATTTGAAGATTAAAACCGAACTGAACATACAGGGTCTATTATGAAAGTAAGGCGATGATTTTGTGACGCGACTATCCATGGCCGTGAGGTTAAACGGGTCGACGATGCTCATTGTCATTTTTTTGACGTTCGAAGAATTGTCCATTTTAAGTTTTTATCTCAGAAGAAAACTGTCAACGCAACCTTTTACCTGCAGGTGATCAAGAGATTGAAGCGGCTGGCCGCGCGCATGTGGGATGACACGGAGACATGGCCAGGCTCTACCATGACAAAGCTCCCAGCCTTCTAATTTCCTAGCCCAGGGCCAGAGCCCCCTTACAGTACCAATTTGGCTCCGGGCGACTTTGTTTTGTTTCCCCAACTGAAGAGAGAGCTGATAGGAAAGTTGGAAGTCCATGGAAAACATCCAAAAGCATTTTCAAAGAATATACGACGAATTTCTTCATTATATTATTGTTATTTCATTATATTATAAAGAAATAAAGTTATTATTATTATTATTAATTAGTTGGCTACGCAAATCGAATTTTTTATTGAGAAGAATTAATGTTCCACACTATAGGTCTATATTTATTACCGGGTTTATGAATTTTCGGTAGACAGTGTAACCTTGGTAGTTTAGGGTTTCTGATTTTTAATTTATAAATAAGTTTTTTGTTTAATAAATATGTTGGAGATTTGAGGATATTATTGATTTTCTTGACGTAATTATTTAGAGTTTTTTTAAAATTTAGTATAGGAGCTTGTATCTAATAATTGCTTTACATGACTTATGTAGTCACTTTTTTTAACAATTACAATGGCGTTACCTTTGGCGGATTTCAGATAGTGACAGTCTTTCTCATTTAGGATCTTGATTGTGGTGTTATCTTCTTCCATCAATTTTTTATTCATTCCTGTGTTACCTCTATGTCTTCCTTTATTGAGGGTGTTTTTAGCGGCGAGGCGGGACTGAACTGCTTCTTCTTCTTTCACCATTTGCAGTTAAAAATTCAGTAGACTTAGTAAAGAAATTAAAATCTTTAAACCTTCCCCCAAATGCAAAAATGATATCTTTCGACGTAAAAAGTCTATTTACATCGATACCAGTAGTTGAATTGAAAGTAATTTTGGACAAATTAATAGAAAAGTCAAATCAAGATAAAATTAAAAAAGATGAAATGAAAAAACTTGTTCGTATATGTATTGACCAGAATTACTTTGAATTCAATAATAAAATCTATAACCAGCTAGACGGTCTGCCTATGGGTTCACCGTTATCACCACTATTAGCGGAAATCTTTATGGCAAATTTTGAAGAAATTATTTTCGCCGATAAAAATAAATCTAAAAACATATTCTACTGGGCACGCTACGTTGACGACATTTTTTGCATTTGGGATGGTACTTTAAGACAATTAGATTCTTTTGCAATGTTTTTAAATTCAATTAATAAAAATATACAATTCATATCAGAGTTAGAAAACAATGATTGTCTTAACTTCCTAGACCTTACAATAAAAAAATCAAACAATAAATTAGAGTTTAAAATTTTTAGAAAACCAACATTTACAGATATAATCATTCCAAATTCTTCCAACACCCATTTCAAAATCAAAATGAGCACCTTCCACTCCTTAATACATAGACTTATCCATATACCCCTAGATACTATTAACTTCAATGAAGAATTAAATATTATTAAAACAATTGCGACAAATAATGGTTACAGTGTCCCCTTAATAGACAAACTAGTTAAAAAGAAAAAATTGAAACAATTAGATAAATATTTTTATAACGCACACAATAAAAGGGAAAAAAATAATTGGCATAAATTAGAATTTGCTGGTGAGTTATCAAATAAAATTTTAAATAGTCTTAAAGGGTACAATTTTAATGTTATTATGACCAACCCACTGAACATCAAAAAAATATTATGCAACAACTCAAGAATAGATCAATTAAAGAAGTGCGGTGTTTACGAATTAAAGTGTGGTGATTGTGACCATATATACATAGGACAGACAGGACGAACCTTTGAAGCAAGATTGCAAGAACATAAAAAATCAATTTACAATAAAAAGCTAACAACTGGATTTTCGCAACATTGCATAGAAAATAACCATTTTTTCCAAAATAACAATTTAAAAATATTGTACTCGGGTAATAAAGGTCGGCATCTTAATTACAGAGAGGGATTAGAGATAAATAAGGCCATAATTAGCGGCAAACAAATAACTAACAATATTGAAGAGATTTGGAAGTCCCCGATTATGACGGCCCTTATTACCTGAATTTGTAATCCATATATATATTAGTGTCACCTTTTGTACATTATTCATTACTCCTTGATAATGACATTTTGTCGAAACTAGTCGGAGAGAAAAAATAATAAATATTCTGTGAAACAAACCAAGTGTTTTTAATTTCTAATCAAGATTTTTCAAATATGTTTCACCACGGGTTAAGTGAGCAATTAATTAAATATATGCTTCTTCTGGTTCCAATCTTTCAATTTCGATGACATTAATGATATTTTGGGTAGACGGCATGGTTGAGGCCTTTTTTAAAAGGTTTAATTCATTGTATTCCCCTTCTACTGTTTTATTGTGTACCAGTGTTTGTGGGAGTTATGTTGTCACTTTTCGTCTGCTGCTGTTATTCTGGTGTTTAAGTTTCTTATGTAGTGTAGAAGATTTCCTCTTGACTTTAGCACTTATCAATACATTTTGTTTAATGACCCCTTCCATATATCTGGTATGGTGTATTTACTAAGTTTTAGGTGTTGTTCATCAGCGGAGATTTCGTAATTTGTACGTTTTTTATGTACTTATTTCAAATTTGAGACACTTTATTTTTATTCCGGGTACTAACTTATATATGTTCTTGTTGTGGTTAATGGTTCTCACTTGTATGATCTTTCCTAAATTCTCTATCTATTGGCAAAAAATGTTGTATCGTCCGCATACATGAAAACAGTACCATCGGTTAGGAAATTTGGTAAATCGTTAATATATAAAAGGAACAATATGGCACAGAGTACACTTCTCTGATGTGTGCCTAAATCGAATATATATTTTCTAATTTGAATTAAAGGATGTGGATAAACAAATACAGTATTTTGAAAATGCGGTGTCAATTTCGTTTATACCACTTAAGTCTATTTTTTCAATATTAAAATTTCAAATTCATTTATGGACTTTTGATTTACAAAGCGATGTTGTTGTTTAATTGAACCTCTGATAGGTTCCCTAATACGTTGTGACCACTCCATAAGTTGAGCTAGGCGATCGGATACTCCTGGATTTATTATTTTTAATACTTGTATCAGCTTGTATATTCGTAATTATGTGGTCCAATGCAGTAGCACTTGTACCTCTTACAGTAGTGGCAATTCTCGTTGGTTCATTTACGAGCGATTGCAGTTGAAAGGAACTTAAAGTATCGTGTAAAATTTTATAATGTTTATTTTTTATTTAAGTTGCCGATATTTAAATCACCAGTTATTATAATGTACGATTAATTAGCTTCTCACTTAACCCGTGGTAAAACATGTTTATGTTAATAAAAGGATTAATTAAGCAATTGGTTATGTTTCACTAAAATAGTGAAACATAACCAAGTGCTTAATTAATCCTTTTATTACTATAATGTACTCGAAATTGCTAAATGCAATTTTTAAGGCTAATTCTAGATTCATTTAATTAATTTGTTAAAATGCAATTAATATTGTTATAACTTACAGCAGAGTTTTGTAACGATAGATTTTGTATATATTTTATAGGTTTTTGCATTGTAAACTTTTTACTTTTCTAATTGCATTCACGTTAAAATTAGTCATCTGCTTGCATTAATTGGACTTCTAGTTATTTACTTACTCTCGTAGCTGCGATTACTGATTTTAATTATACTGGAAATTGGATTGGAATTTTCATCTGCCCCGACGAGTTCGCACTGATTGCGTTGCCGAACACTTTAAGGGTCATCTTTAAATTTTAATTACACAACATACAACCAGTAAATTTACAATTTTTTTACAAACATATAGTAATGACAAACATATATCTAAGTTATTTTTCAGTTACAAGTTTGCATAATCAATAATCAGAATTAAATTTCCTAATATATATGATATTTCAAGAGCGGATTATTTAGTAGGTAAAACCGTATAATGCACTGCACTTATCTTCTTATCACTTGGGTGGTAATACTATGCGTAATATTTCGTTTCAAAGAGGGGATTATGCCCTGCAGCCAGCTGCAATAAGGGTTTTAAAGCTTAAAGCACGCCAACAACTAAATTTTAGCGGATTAATCTAGAGTTTCGCACCACTTACTTAATACCTACGTTTATTGCTCATTTTTTTAAAATGATATATTTTTGCTATTTGTATCTCTGAAACTTTTCGACATAATTAAATAAAGTCACTAGGCCGTAAATAATATTACACGCTTACTTAAACATACAGTAAGGAGGATGTTTTTACAAACTGATTCCGTATTTTCTTCGTGTACATTCCTTTTGAAAGAGAAACGTGCCCGCTGTTTTCTTTTTTTTTCGAATCGGAAAAGCCGCTTTCAGCTTCCATTGAAAACAAAGCCTTAAATTCAATGTATCTCGCCTTATAAAATAACGGTTCTAGGAATGTACAGGACGATATATCTGCTATCATAAATATGACATAGATAAGCGTACGCGGATATCTCAACGTATAAAACTTATTAGATTTCCAAAGCCAAATACTTTTATTTATCACAACATGTTATTTATTTAGTGACAAGTATTATAATAACTATGATTATAATAAATAAATATTTAAATGTAATAATAATAGTAAATTGCATTCGTGTGATAATAATGATTAATATAAGCTATTAGTATACACGAAAAAACTTTCAAAATTCAAACACGACTTACTAGTTTGAGGACGTCGTGTTCCGTTTCTTTAGTATCGCATTTAGCCCCACTATGTGACATCCATGTTTTAATATCCGAACATAAAAAGCAATATTCCTTTATAAAGGTTAAAGAAATACAGAAAATGCCGCCATAAAAATGCCGCGCGATAATCCGACGGGAGGGCGTTTATGAAATAACAGCGGGCGCAAGTTTGTTGTATAATTCAGATAAAACCGTGGCGCGACATAAAACTGTTCGCACATAAAAGAACGTAATATATTGTTTATTGTCATTTGTTGCGCCAACTTTAATTTTAATTTGAATCCAGAACATCCCGGTCATACCGGCAAATAAACTCGTTTAACTAAACCAATAAAAGTTCTTTATTGTTATACCTTTGGTAGTTATAGGGCTGCAGTTCCCCTGGTTCGCCGCAATAAAAAGCTGCGAAGGGAAGTTTTAGTTAATGGGATATTATCGCGGCATTATTTTCTAGTGAGCGTTCATTATCAAATTAGCTGTAGTTTTTGTTTTTGCAAAACTATTACCAAGAAGAAGAGGACACGATTACTTTGTTTTACTATTTGCTTCATTATATTCAAGATGTACCACCAATTAAACGCCTCAACAATTAAACATTTATTAGATAATTGTAATTGTGCAAGTAAGTAGTAATATTGCATAATGACTAACACGTACAGTTCCGCCTACGCAAGGTGATCAATACACTCTCTAATTCCGACATCATATTTCAAACACACACGTCGTAATTAATGAATAACCCGACGCGAATACTGACCTAATGTACGCCTAGTTTTCGATTAACCGAAATCCCGATGGCGACGACGACTGCGCTCGTTTGTCATCCGAAAAATGAATTAATTGGCCGTCGGAAACTTCTGAATTAATCAAGCGTTGCCTTGCTTATTTCTTGCGTGCGTGCGTTCGTGCCGGCCCCGAAATTTCATCCCCGCAAGACGTCCGGGATGACGCCCCTAAGCCGGCCGGATTAGTTTCCACTCGGCCGGCCCCGAGCAACATATCAAGCCGGACGTTTCTGGACTTTTCCGAAGAACGCCGCTTTTCACGGGATAAATCATAAACGAAATGTGTCCGCCATTATTCATCCCCAAGGGCTGGAATGTTTAATGCGGTTTATGCGGACGGGAATTTGTTTAAACCGGCTACGGCGGGGTGCCTTGTAATGGCGGAGGAAATTGAGAGATTATCTGAAACGGGCGGGGGCGGCTTAATGTTCGTCCCATTTCTGATATTTACTCGATTATTCTATAATATATCTTAATTACTATAGCAATTATAAACAGTTGACAATTGACATTTGACATGGAAAAAAATCATCTTGTCAAATGTTAATTGTCAGCTGTCATTATCAACACTCACTGTAATTATTAAGTATTACTGTCAACTGTCACTGTTAAAACAATTAAAAATCGGCCCAATTCACTTTCGCTTAAAAACTGTAACTGTAATTATTTAAAAAAATCAGAAAAGTTTAAAAGTGGTGAAAACAGTTGAAATTTGAACATTTATTTATCTATTTTATTTTATTTATTTATTCACATATTCACATTACAACCTTATTTAATCTTCTACAAAGGTAAATTTTGAAATTTAAAACTCGAAGTAGCTTTTTGTAAAGAAAACACACAAAACTATCTGTGTCAACCATCACTGTCAGCTGCCACTGTCAAGCTTCAATACCAACAGTCAACAGTCAGGTGTCATTCTACATTGTCAACAGTTAACTGTCAATTATTACTATCACCCTTAACTGATAAATGTCCTATCCCTATTAGCGGTAACTGTCAATGTCAACTGGCATCTGTCACTGTCAACTATGAGTTATCACTGCCTACTGTCACCCTTCACTATCAAATATCAACTGTCATTGTTAACTGAAACCGTCAACTGTCACTGTTAAATGTCACTGTCAACTGTCGCTGTCAACTGCAACTGCCAACTGTCCCTGTCAACTGTCACTATCAACTATCACTGTCAACTGTCACTGTCAACTATCATTATCGACTGTCACTATCAACCAGCACTGACAGTGTCATTATTAAGTGTTAGTGTGTTTTGCCTTAAAACATAGAAAATAACTATTAAAGTAATTACTTTAAAAAATCTGATAAATTAGAAAATTTTAAAAATTAAAACAGCCGAAATTTGTAAAAATCCTTTACTTTATTTTTTACAAAAGTAAATTCGGAAATAAAAAATACTCTAATTAGCTAAAAAAGTACGCTAAACTATCTCTGTCAACCGTTACTGCCAGCTGTCACTGTCAACTGTCATAGTCAACTATCACTGTCAACTGTCAGTGTTAAATGCTACTGTCAACCTTCACAGTTAACTGTCACTACCATTCGTCGCTCTCAACTGTCAACTGTCAACTGTGACTGCTAATTGTCACTGCCAACTGTCACTGTTAGCAGTCACTATGACCTGTCATTATTGAGTCTCACTGTCAACAGTCACTGTTTACGATTAAAACAGTTGAAAATTAGATAATTCACATTCACTGACAACATAGCAAATAACTATATCAGAAGATCAACTGTTAACTACTACAATCAACTCTCATCTCATTGCCAACTTTCCATGAATTGTCATGGTCAACATTGACTGCCAAGTGTCACTTCTAACTGTGAGGATTAACTATCGCTGTTAACTACTACAGTAAACCATCACTGTCAACTGGCACTATTAATTGACAACTGCACTCTACACTATAAATATGAACTGCCTCTGTCAAATGTCAACCGCTAACTGCCACTGTCAATCATCAGTGCTAATTGTTAAAATAGTTAATTATCAGTCAAAATTACTATACACAAACTATATCAGGAAATTAATTATTAAAAAAAATTGAATTTACAAATAAAACTTATTTAGATAGATAGTAGTATTAAGATAGTATTTATGTATCCATTGTACTTATATAATAAAATCCGAAATACATATATAACAATACTTTTTTACAAAGGTGAAAAACACACAAAAATATATCTGTCAACTGTCACTGTCAAGTCTAATGGTCAACTGTTACTGTCAACTGACACTTCCAACTGGCAAGAACAACTGTTACTGTTCACCTTAATTTCAACAGTCACTGTCGTCATCAGTCTCAATCAATTGACATTGTCAAGTATCACTGTCAACTGCAAATAACAATTGTTATGGTTATCCGTTAAAACAGTTAAAATTCAGCCCAATTCACTCTGGCTTATAACATGGAAAAATTATGAAAATAAAATTGAATTTAAGTTTTGCATAAAAAGCTTATTTCTTTTTTTTACAAAGGTAAATTCTGAAAAAACTTGAAGTAGCTATTTTAGATTAACTCTCATTGTTAACTGATAACTGTCAACTGTCACTGCCATTTTTCAATGTCAACTGTCAACTGCCACCCTTTACTTTCAACTGCCATTGCCAACTATCACTGTCAACAGTCACTATGAATAATAATTATCAACAGTCAATATCAAAATTCAACTGTCACTATTAACTGACATTATCAAGTGTCAGTATTGGCTGTCATTACCAAGTGTCACTGTCAACTATTAATTTCAACTGTCACTGTCAACTATAAACTGTCACCCTTCACTGTCAAATATCAACTGTAACTATGAACTGCTACTGTCAACTCTCACTGTCAACTATCATTATCGACTGTCACTGTCAACCAGCACTATTAACTGTGATTATTAAGTGTCACTGTGACTTAAACTTTAGCTTAAGACATAGAAAATAACTATTAAATTAATTATTTAAAACTCAGATGATTTCGAAAATTTTAAAAATTAAAAGAGCTAAAATTTGCAATTAATCACTACTTCATTTTTTACAAAGGTAAATTCGGAAATTAAAAAAAAAAACACTAAGTAGCTATTTGTAAAAAACACACAAAACTGTCTCTGTCAAACGTCACTGACAGCTGTTACTGTTACTTTCAACCGTGAAGGTCAACTGTCACTGTTAACTGCTACTGCCAACCTTCACAGTTAACTGCCAGTGCTATTTGTCGCTCTTAACTGTCAACTGTGACTGCTAATTATAGCTGCCAACTATCACTGTCAACAATCACTATGAACTGTCATTATTGAGTATCACTGTCAACTGTCAACTATCAGTATTTGCTATTAAAACAATTGAAAATTGACTCACTACAAAGTAAATAACTATATCAGAAGATCAACTGTAACTGTTAACTGCTACAGTCAACTCTCATCAGACTATCAACTTTCATTGTCAGATGTCAACTATTAATTGTCATGGTAAACTTTGGCCGAAAACTGTTACTGTCAACTGTTACTTCTAACTGTGAAGATTAACTGTCACTGTTAATTGCCTCTGTCAACCGCTAACTGCCACTGTCAACTAACACTGACAACTGTCAATGTGAACCGTCACTTTTTAACTATAAAAAGAACTCTAAGTAGCTATTTGTGAAAAAATACACAAAAATGTATCTGCCAACTGTCACTGTCAACTGTCATGGTCAACTTTCAATGTCAACTTCTAACTGACAAGCTCAACTGTCACTGTTAACCTTCATTTCAACAGTCACTGTTGACCTTCATTTTAACAGTCACTGTTATTGTCACCAGCCTCAATAAAATTGATATGTCAAGTGTCACTGTCAAGTGTTAATATCAACTGGTACGGTTATTTGTTAAAACAATTAAAAATCAGCCCAATTCACTTTGGCTTAGAACATTTAGAAAATTTATTAAAATAAAATTGAATTTAAATTTTACAAATCAACTTTATTTGAGTTTTTTTTCCAAAGGTAAATTCTGAAAAAACTTGAAGTAGCTATTTGTAAAAACACACAAAACTGTCACTTTCAACTGTTTTGGTCAACTATCGCCGTTAACCGTTACTCCCAGTTTTAAGATTAACTCTCATTGTTAACTGTTACTGTCAACTGTCACTGCCATTCTTCAATGTCAACTGTCAACTGCCACCCTTTACTTTCAACTGTCACTGCCAACTGTCACTGTCTACAGTCACTATGACTAATAATTATTAACTGTTACTATTAACTGACATTATCAAGTTTTATTACCAAGTGTCACTGTCAGCTATCAATTTCCACTGCCACTGTCAACTATAAGCGATCACCCTTCACTGTCAAATATCAACTGTATCTTTTAACTGCAACTGTCAACTCTCACTGTCAATTCTGACAATAATCTGTAAACTGTCACTGTCTACAATTATTGACTGTCACTGTCAATTGGCACTATTAACTGTAATTATTAAGTGTCACTGTGACTTAATACATTAGCTTAAAACATAGAAAATAACTATAAATTTAATTATTTTAAAAAATCAGATGAATTCGAAAATTTTAAAAATTAAAACAGCTGAAGTTTGTAATAATTCCTTACTTTATTTTTTACAAAGGTAAATTCGGCAATAAGAAGAACTCTAAGTAGCTATTTGTAAAAAACACACAAAACAGTCTCTGCTAACAGTCACTGAAAGTTGTCACTGTCAACTATCATAGTCAACTATTACTTTTAACTGTCAAGATCACCTGTCACTGTTAACTACTACTGTCAACCTTCACAGTTAACTGTCACTGCCATTCATCGCTCTCAACTGTCAACTGTGAGTGCTATTATTGAATATCACTGTCAACTATCACTGTCACTTTTCACTGTCAAAATATCAACTGTAACTGCTAACTGCAACTGTCAACTATCATTATCGACTGTCACTGTCAACCAGCACTATTAACTGTCATTATTAATTATCACTCTGACTTAAAACTGTCAACTGTCACTGTTAACCGTTACTCCCAATTTCAAGATGAACTCTCACTGTTAACTGTTACGGTCAACCTTCACTGTTAACTATCACTGCCATTCTGCATTGTCAACTGTCAACTGCCACCATTTACTTTCAACTGTCATTGCTAACTGTCATTGTCAACAGTCACCATGAACAATAATTATTAACTGTCAATATCAACCATCAACTGTAACTATTAACTGACATAATCAAGTGTCAGTATTAACTATCACTATCAAGAGTCACTGTCAACTATTAATTTCAATTGTCACTGTCAACTTTAAACTGTCACCCTTCACTGTCTAATATCAACTGTCAACTGTCACTGTGACAATAAACTATAAACTCTCATCATCAGCTGTCTCTATCAACCAGCACTATTAATTGTCATTATTAAGTATCACTGTGACTTAAAACTGTCAACTGTCACACTTAACCGTTACTCCCAATTTCAAGATCAAATCTCATTGTTAACTGTTACTGTCAACCTTCACTGTCAACTATCACTGCCATTCTATAATGTCAACTGTCAACTGCCACCCTTTACTTTCAACTGTCATTGCCAATTGTCACTGTCAACAATCACTATGAACGATAATTATCAACAGTCAATATCAACCTTTAACTGTCACTAGTAAATGTCACTGTCAACTAAAAACTGTCACCCTTCACTGTCAAATATCAAATGTAACTGTTAGCTGCAGCTGTCAACTCTCAATGTCAACAGTCACTGTCAACGGTGACAATCATCTGTCATCCTTTACTGTAAAATATCAACTATAACTATTACTTGCAACTGTCAACTCTCACTGTTAACTGGGACAATAAACTGTAAACTGTCACTGTCAACTATCTTTGTCGACTGTCACTAGCAACCAGCACTATTAACTGTCATTATTAAGTGTCTCTATGCCTTAAAACTTTGGCTTATAACAGAAATTAATTATTCAATGGATTATTTAAAATATAAAAACAGCTGTAATTTGTAAATAATCTCTATTTTATTTTTCACATGCGACAATTCGGTAATAAAAAACCTCTAAGTAACTATTAAAAAAAACTCTCTCTGTCAACCTTCACAGTCAACAGTTACTGTCAAGATCAACTGTCACTTTTACTGTAAACATTTACTTTCAACTGTCACTGTCAACAATCACTATCAACTATCAACTGTTACTGTCAACTGTCAATGCCAACTATTAATTGTCAACTGTCACTATCAACAATCACTATCAACTGTCACTGTCAACTGTCAGTGTTTACTATTAAAACAGTTAAATATCAGCTAATTGCCAATTCACTTTGGCTCACTACATAGGTAATAACTAGATTAGAAAATTTAAAGGTGTGAAAATAAAAACAGTTGAAATTTGGATATAAATCTTATTTTACTTATTACAAAGGTAAATTCTGAATTAAAAAATGCCTAAGGTATCTATTTTGAATGTGTCTTATGTAACCACTGTCTGATGTCCGGGATAAGCCTGCGGGTCCATCACCCCTGCAAGTTATCCACTGCCTCTCTGTAGGCTTCGCCCTTAGCTATACTCCACTCGCCTGCCTGTGCACTCTCTGCCTGCGCATTAATTCCAGGTTCGTTCTCGCGGCCACGTCAGCCACCCGCTTGAGTTATTCTAGGCCCCTGCTTCTTACAACAATCATTATGTCGTCGGCGAGGCCCACTATGTCGAGGCGAAGACCATATTCCATCATGATTGATCCTTGCGGGATACCACCGACTATTCTGTACGGCTTGCCCCATATATCATTTTGAGCTGGTTGAGGAACCTTCTTTTTTGATCCTTGGTCTTGCGGATGACATTCTTTAGTTTATTCCTAGCCAGCTTGGATTCCTTTGCCCTCTGAGGCTTCTCGCCTGGGTCCATCCTCATGCCTCTGCTCCTTCTCGTTCTCGTCATGTTTGCTGACGTTCCACGAATATACCGGTGCCTTTCCCGGTGTCCTACAGGACGCACGCGGGGAATTGCCCTATCACATGCCCTCCTAAACGCTTGGGAGAAGCAGGCACAAGACTCCTCGACTCCTCTGCTGCCCCCTTGATATATTCCCCTGCATTCAGATTCGCATTCACGGTGCGTAGGTTTTGATAGGTGAGACCGTTCATAATTCTCTTCCAAAAGTGAGATAAGAAAGCTGCTATTGAAATAAAACCATACATTTGGGAGGATTTTACTTTTATTGTTGATCCCTGCATCACAGTTGCTCATGGCTGAATTTTGGTTAATTTTCTGGAATCTAAAATTATTTCCTTGTTCGTTCTGGAATATCACTCCTCTTCATAAGAACATACTTTTTGGACACGATGGTATTTACAATAAGATGATGAATCTAAATCTTTGATTGAGGATCGTTCTCATTTTTGGGTGGCTATTTTTCAGCTTAATACTGAAATACATTATATTATCGTTTACATTTTTTTATACGAAATAACGTAACAAAAGACCTGTTAATAAATTTCCAACTTATCCTTAATTTTCCGATACATAAAAAGTTCGATGCGTTTTTATGTGAGACGGCGAACGAATTTACTTCGACGAATTAATTTTTAATTTTCCATTGTTGAAGCAGCGGGTGGAATGAGGGAGATAAATTAATTACAGCACTCCCGCAGGCGACACCGCATCGGAGATAGAAGTCGTTACGTGACGGTTTATGCTCTGGAAAGCAATTTAGAATAAATAAAATGGAATTCTGATATTTTAAACGGTTTGTATAATCGGGAACGGTTTAACTCACCCCGCCAAATTACGCAATTCTGTTGCGGGCGCCATCAACGCCGTGTATGTATGGAGGGGTCGGGGGTGTGTAGGAGGAAGTAATTGTTTTATTTTATTCGAAATGAAATGAAATTCTGCCCCGGAAACCTTTCGCACCGGACGCGGATAATTAAATCGATTTACAGATAATGTCTTACTGTAAATGTTTCAATATATGAAATTAAATACCGTAATTTATTGATTTTATATTATACGTAAATACTGTTGAGTTGCTTTTTCATTTAATGTATTAATTATGATTTTAAGTTTTACGTAATAAATATTACAAAGCGTTAAAATTCCGATATTCATTTAGAAACAGCCTAATGATGACAGATAATGTTTAATATCTTGTACGGTTTTCCCATAAACAAATTTACTCTAAACTTTTTTAATAATAACCATGTGATTTATTTTTAAAAATTATTATGGCTGTAAAAAAATAAAATAAAAAATTCCATAAATAAATAAATTTCTTATCATTCCATACATGTTAAAATGCATAGAGTAGAAATTTATTACGATATTTTAATTTGAAAATATTTCAATACATCCTATTGCTGTTCCATTCCAATGTTTCATCCCATAATTTTATTTTGACAAAATTTATTGCATTGTTGTTATTTGTTTAAAATTTTTAGATTGCTTTTCATACGTACAAAATAATTTTAATTACATACATGATCATTAAAGATGAGGCTTCTGATTTAACACAGTCAACATAAAAATCGTGGAATTTTTAAACTGTAAAGAGATCATCGTCTCAGTCATGAACGCATTAGAGGAGAGGCAAAGGGGTCGCAACGACGGCACGCCCGCGGTAATACCGTGAAGGGAAAACTCGATCGCAACAAGGATCCCCATTAGTTTTTATTCGTTGAATCTCGTCGGTCGGATGTTAAAATGCCATTTCAGGAGAAAGACAATCCCCGCGTTCTTCGCTACGCTCATTGCCCGCACCAATCCGGCTCTTCGAATAACTTTCAGCTTTTTGTACGACTTCAACTGCAATGAACGTCGAGGGCTGTTTTCAATTAGTCCGTGCCGCGAAGCTCTTATAAAATAGTTGATTTGCACGTCACTACAAAATATGGTTGTAATTTTTATTAGTATTAAAAGGTAAATAAATTTAATATTCTTATTTTTCTTCTACTGAGAGTCCTCCTCAGAGGTTGTTGTTCGACATGGCAATACTTATTTTAGAGATAGCTGCGCGAAATAATTCAGTGGATGATAGTTTGAACCAATCCCGTAGGTTGCACAAACATGAGATTCTGCGACGGCTTATTCTTCTACGTCCCATGATGTTGTCCTGTATAATGAGCTGTAGAATTTCAATTAAAAGAAGTAAATGCAAACAATAGCTCTCAAATAAATATAGTAACATCAAATAAAAATATAAAACATAAATGCAAACGGTGTGGAACAGAACATATAGCAAACAATTGTCCAGCATTTAACGAAAAATGTCAAAAACAAGAAAGGCCATTTTCAAAAATACAGTCCAAAAATAAACAAGTAAAAAAATATCAAAACAAATTCAACACAGTTAAAAACAATGAGAAAAGTGACACTGAAGAAGAAGTGTTATATGTTAGAGAAATAAACAATCAAGAGACAGACTGTTGTGAAATAATTAAAGTAAAATCTAAAGAGATAAATGCAAAATTAGATACAATGCAATGTGATATCAAAAGTAATTGTAGAAAAATTAAATTAACTTAAACGAATCAATAACGTAGAAACTAACTAGTTTTTCCGATGATAAATTTCCAGTGTTAGGAGAAATTAATCTTCGGTGCAGAGTGAAAAATATAAAAACTTTTATAAATTTCAAAGTAGTAAATAAAAATGTTCCAACCATATTAGGTAGAAAAACATGTGAAAACTTGGAACTGATTTGTAGAATTTTAACGATTCAAGAAGAATACGAAGAACTATTTAAGGGTTAGGATGTTTGAAAGATTTTGAATATGACATAGAATTCATAGACAATCCAAAATTCAAAATAAGATATGCAAGAAGATAATAAAGGATAAAGTGAAAAGGAAACTAGAGGAAACGGTAAAAATGCAAGTAATTACTCCAATTACAGAGAAGAGTTTGTCCCAGCAGTCTCTCCTTTAGCAATCGTAAGAAAAAATAACAGGATACGAATCTGTATTGATCCAACAGATCTCAACAAAAATATTAGGCGAAGACATTATTCTTTGAAAACTTTGGAAGAAATAGCCGTTAATGCAAGTGGATCAAAATTTTTCACACAAGAGTGGATTTTGGCAAATTAAGGTAAATGAAAGGACGAAAAAGTACTTAGCGTTTGCAACACCGTGGGGAAGATATGTTTGCAACAGGTTACCATTTGGATTGAGTGCCGCTCGGGAATTGTTTCAAGATATAATGAGTAATTTATTAAAAACCTGCCAAAAAGTGAATGCTCAATGGATCATATCTTGATACATGCACCAACTTAAATAAAATTACCAACCAAGCACTAAAAATACTAAAAGAAGCTGGTTTAAAATTAAATAAAGAAAAGTGTAAAATTTCTAGGTCATATATTGTCAGACAAAGGATTGGAAGTAGCTGACCAAAAAGTATTAACCATTAAAAACTTAAAAACCTTTCAAAATAAAACAGAGCTACAACGGTTGTTGGGCATGGTAACATATCTGAATAAGTTTATACCAAACATGTTAGAATTAACAGAACCAGTGCGGATGTTGCTAAAAGATACAGAATGGACTTGGAATCAAGAGCAAGATAATGCAGTGAACAAGATAAAAGAAGTTTTAACAAAACCCTAAAAAATATTATGAGTATATTATAAAAATAATATAATATAAATAATATACTATATTATAAATAATGATAACATTGCAACAAATTAATAATATATTAAGTTTTATATTTCAGATAGCGTTTAAAACAGTCCAGGTAATTCCTTAATAGGTCGAACCATTCTAGATTATTAAATTCATTTCCTAGCTCCATTTTCCGTGTTAATGAATTATTGTGACCAGACACTGTACTATGTGTAACCGGGTAGAAGAAAGTAGATGATCGCGTCCTTCTAGAAGCAATATGAAATGAAATGGACTGTAGAATGTGTGGAGCATCAATGTGACCATTAACTATCCGTTGAAGTAGACATGTTAAGGTCATGTAGTATCGACGAGTAAACACCTTGGGTATGTTGATGTCCAGATTCATACTCAATGCACCTTAGGAATTTCATTTGAGTTTGTTCAAGTCGATCAATGTTGATTGCAGTAAAGGGCGTCCAAATTGGAGAATTATACTCAATAATGGAACGAACTAGGGAACAATATAAGGTCTTTAAGCAGGAAATATCCATGTCCCTCCCAATTGACCATACATATCCCCACATTTGTAAGGCCTTTTGGATATATTAATGATATGACTATTAAAAGTTAGCTTCGAATCAAAAGTAATGCCCAGATCTTTAAATGTGCTAACCTTTTCCAAGTTTATTGAACTAATTGAGTAGGTATATGTAATTGGATTACAGCACCTAAACGTTGACAGTGTTACTCGATGTCAACGTTTAGGTGCTGTAATCCAATACTAACATTCAACAGTAGCCGATTAGTGGTGCACCAATCAATAAGTCTATTAAGATTGGGTTGAATATCATTGCAGTCATCACTGGTATTGACAATTTTAAAATTGAAGTTTTAAATCATCTGCATATAAGGCAAAGTTGAAATTTTCTATAATATCAACCAAGTCATTTACAAATAGAATAAAGGGCCACAATGTGACCCTTGTGGCACTTCAGAGGTAACATGAGTTGGTTTAGATATGTAATTACATATGTTAACATACTGTACCCTGTTATTTAGGAAGGACGATACCCATGAGAGAGTCATACGACATAATCCGATAGTATCAAGCTTTCCCAAAAGGATATTGATATCAATCCTGTCGAATACCTTGGTGAAGTCCGTAAATATAGTATCCACCTGACAACGGTTTTCCAAGGCGTCCGATAAAAACTCTTTGTATCCCAGAAGATTGGACAAAGTTGATCTACCAGAGACGAATCCATGTTGATTAGATAAGATGACTTGCTTTGTAGCCCAGGCTAATTGTTTGGCTACCATTTTATCCAACATTTTGGGAATTGTAGATTGGATGCACAAACCCCTATAGTTATTTATAGGAACCCTCGAACCAGATTTATGCCTCGGGACGATATAACTAATCTTCCATGTTTTAAGCACAATTCCTTGATTCAAAGATCCGTTAAAAATGAGATAAATTGGACGACATAAAGAAAATAAACAATTCTGTAGGAAATAACTAGATATTTTGTCAGTACTACATGTATGAGTAGGTTTTAGACAAATAATTGCATTAAACACATCCTGGATATCAATAACTAATTTACTGTCTAAAGTCATAGAATTTGAATGCTGGCCTTGATGATGATGGGTAACTGTGTCGGAAGTAGTGTATACACTCGCAAAATAATCAGAAAATAGGTTGACGATGTTAAGGCCATTATCTGCTTTAATATCATTATAATGCATTTTATTTGGATACCCGGATTCATTTTTTAGATCTTTAGTGTACTGCCAGAAGTAGCGCGGATTCGATTTTAAGGAGTTTTGAACTTCAAGAAGGTAGTTACTGTAGCAGGTTTTTGATAATCTCTTACACTCATCCCTCAATTGGGAAAAAACTCGGTAGTCATCGAGTAGACCACCTTGTTTGTAAATGATATGTGCCTTTTTCTTTTTTTTTATTAGTGAGATCAGTTCTTTAGTCGTCCATCGTGGGTAAGATTCATTATTATGGTAGACATATTTAGATGGTATGAATATATCAAATGCGGTGTAGATAATGTTATAAAATTCTGTAACAGCTGCTTCAAAACCTTTAAGCTTATGACCTTGGCAATATCTGTGTCCTTTAATCTACTACATTTGTTATGAAATAAAGAAGAAAAAAAATACAAAGTTACCTGTGATACTGAAAAAAAAACCTGAACTACCATTGCAGTATCTTGCGAAGTGATAAATTCGCCTTTCAAGGAAAACATTATTTAATAATATGTGATTCCGGGTTTATAGACTTTAAAGTATTAAAAACTCTAACATCAAGTGAAATTATTGAACAATTTAAAAACTGGTTCGCTGTTAATGGAGTTCCAGAAGTAATAGAAACATATAATGGTACGCAATATGTGTCACGAGAATTCAAAGCATTCGTGATCAAGTGTAACTTTATTCATCAAACCTCAAGCCCATTTCACTCCCAAGGAAATGTTTTAGCAGAGCGTGTAGTACAAATAGCAAAAAACATGCTAAGGAAGTACAATGCAGACAATACAGATATCTACTTAGCATTACTCAATTATAGAAACACCCCAAGAAATCTTATACTAGGAACACCAAATAACAGATTATATTCAAGAACTACAAAAACCACAGTACCAGTGTCTAAAGAAAATCTAAAACCAAAAATAGTAAATGGAATGACAGACGAATTAAGAAGACTAAGACAGACGCAGAAGAAATATTCTGATAAAAAAGTAAAGGAGCCTGAGGTATTAGAAGAAAAAGATAGGGTAAGAGTGCAGTTTGGACCAAGAAATTGGAAGAAAGGAATGGTTATACAGAAGACAGAAAATCCAAGATCAGTAATAGTCAGCACCAAAGATAGAGGAGTATACAGAAGAAACTCAGCACATCTACACAAGACCACAGCTTCAATCCCAGAAGAGAAAAACGTCGTGTCGATTCTAAAATCAACAAACGCATGCCACAAAGATTTACAAAAATCTTCGTTCAACACCACAGGAGAAGAGGCAGAGATTCAACGACATCTAAAGAAATTTCCGAAAGAGGATGGCTTATCAGATAAGCAAGAATCAAATTCAACAGGCAACCAAGTAACCAGGTCTGGTATAATGGTAAAACCAGTAAAACAACTGGATCTTTAAATTCATATATTAAAATAATAATAATAATATATGGTATATAAAAGGGGAGATGTAACAATAAATTATTTGAAGTATTGTTGTATGCAACCAAATGTACATACAGCATTTGAGCAGTCGCAAATAAACGCCATTGTTAAGTAGCACGTGTGTTTCTTAGTTAACCTTATAGTATTTATAATCAGTGCTAATAAACCCTAAAGACCGTCCATAATCCACGTTACATGTTGCACTTTACAATTACTTGTTACATAAATTTCATGTTTGTGAATCTTCGCCAAAAGCTTTTCAGTTTCAGTTTATAACAATAAAACTTTGGGTTTAAAGTTTCATCATAAAACGATCATTCGTTTTAGATACAGACACATAGCGATATAAGCGATTATTTTAATTAAAAGTTGTAAAACGTAAATACAAATAAAAACATAAAAAACCTAAACGAGGTTTTTAGTTAGAAGTTGTAAAATGTAAACAAACACATAATAATTGCATTTCTTAATTGATGTATTCATACAAATATTACAAATATATTTTGATGATGTTTTACTGACTGGAGGGTGGGATAGAAGTCATCCACCTACCATTCACATACATATAAATTTGAAGTACTGATCTTTTCGCGGTTTGGAGTAAAAATATTTACAAAATTTTTCAGTAAATAAGAAAATAAAAAGGTAAAGGTTTTGAGTGAGGAAATTAATATTAATTACTAGAAACCTTGAAAACAATTCTAGAAATCTGTGCAAGAAATTGGTGTAAAGTGAAGAAATTTGAACTACAAATAGCTTAAAATTCTAGAAACCTGTAAAAACAAATCTAGAAATCAAAACTAGAAACGTTCAAAAATTTGAACAAAAAATTGCTGAATATTCTGGAAAATTGGAGAAAAAAAATTTAAAAATTTGGGAGAATACAGAAACCTAGAAAACAATTCAAAAATCTGTAAAAGAAATTTTTCTAAAATTCAAAAAAATTGGACATTATCGAAATCTAAAAATTATTCTATAAATCTAAAAGAAAAATTGGTGACAACTTCAATAAATTTAGAATTTGGGAAACTGCTATAATACTAGAAGCTTAGAAATTAATTCTCGAAATCTGCAAGAGACATTACAAGATTTTTTTTTAATAATCAGAAACAGCTTAAAGTTTTAGATACCCGAAAAAATCTAGAAATCTGAAAGAAAGTTCCAGAAATATAGGCGAGAATTCTAAAAAACTATAGAAAAAAAAATCTAGTAAACTGGAATACAGGAAAACGGAAATCGCTAAAAGAATTCTAGAAAGAAATTTTTGAAAAAATCAAGAAATTTGGATGAGAAATAGCTGAAAATTCTATAAACCTGGATATTCTAGAAATATAGAATGAGAAACGGCTGAAATTATAGACATCTAAACAAAAGTATAGAAATCTAGAAGAGAAATTGATAGAAATTTGGACAAGAAGTTGCTAAATTTTCTAAAAAAACGAAAGAATTCTAGAAATATGCCATACCATTTGCTAGAATACTAGAAATCTAGAAGAAAATTCTAGAAATCTGTAAGAGATATTATATAAACCTTCATCGGTAATTTTTCACCAAGTGATAAGTGAAAAAGTCATTCGAAAGAATTTAGAATCTTTAGTCTTTAGAATCTGTAGAATATTTAGAATCATTGGATTCTCTAGAAACATTAGAATCTTGAAAATTTTTGAAATATTAGGAGTCCTTAGAATCTTTTAAATCTTTAGGGTATTTAGAATTCTTAGAATATTAAATTCTTTGAAATTTATTGAATTTTTCGGATCTTTAGAATGTTTGAAATCTTTAAAATTTAGAATCTTTAAAATCCTTAACAATGTTTAAATACACTAAAGATGTACGTACCTGCGATCGTAAAATTGTAGTACGTGTTAACAGAAATATTTCTCTAGAATATGCTACTCTAGGGGCACCTAAGAGCGTCCAATTTTGTGACCCTTTCTTTTCTTTAGAATCTTTAGAATCATTAGAATATTGTTAAAGATATCTTGAAAATATTTAAAATCTTTGGAATATTTCGAATCGTCAGAATATTTATGAACTTTAGAATCAGTAGAATAGTTCGATTATTTGGATTTTTTAGCAATATTAGTATCTTCATCATCGAAAAAACATTTAGATTCTTTAGAATATTTTAATTTTTAGCATATTACGAATCCTTAAAATATTACAATTTTTAAACTTTGCACCTAAGCGTCCAATTTTGTGGCCCTTTTCTTTAGAATCTTTAGAATCCTTAGAATATTGTTAAAGATATAATGAAGAAGTTTCCTTCTTTCTTTCAAAGATTCTAAAGGCATCTTTAGAGAATTTAAACATTGTTAAGGATATAATGAAGAAGTCTCCTTCTTCATTATATTCAATATGTACCACAAACTGAACGCCTCTATAATTAGACATTGTTGAAGGTTCTAAAGATTCTGATCATTCTAAAGATTTCAAAGATTCTAATGTGTATAAAAATTCTAAAAATTTCAAAGAATATTTAGAAACTTTAGAATCTTTAGAATATTTTAAATCTTTGGATTGCTTAGTACTATTAACATCTTCAGAACCTTTAGAATTTTTTGAATATTTAGCATATTTAGAATCCTTAATAATATTAAATTCCTTGAACTTTGTAGAATTTTTAGAATCATTAGAATCTTTGAAAACTATAGAATATTTAAAGGCTCAACAGATGTCTTCAGAATCTTTAAAATTTTAGCGTATTTAGAATCTTAAGAATATTAATATTCTTTGAAATTTTTATAAAGTTTAGAACCTTTAAAATCTACAATATGTTGGCAATTTTTAAAATATTTCGAATCTTTCGAATCTTTAGAATCTTAAATTATCATTTCTTGAGAAACATTAGAATCTTCAAAATCTTTGGAAACTTTGGAATCTTTAGAATGTTTGGTCTTTAGATTCTTTAGAATGTTTTGAATTTTGAGCATATTTAGAATCCTTATAATATTAATATTCATAATGATGGTTGCGACTGCTATTACGTGGTAATTCAAAATGAACACTGAATAAAACATAGCTAAGTTCATATTAATATTCTCTGAATTTTTTGTAATTTTTAGAATCTTAATAATATTTAGTCGTTAGAATGTTTAAAATCATTAATATCTTGCGAACATTCAAAATATTTAATATCCTTAGAATACTTAGAACCTCTAGAATTTTTAAAATTTTTAGAAACTTTAGACTATTTAGAACCTATAGAAACTTTAGATTTTAACGACTCTAAGGATGTCTTCAAAATCTTTAAAATACTAAGAATAATAATATCCTTTGAAATATTTAGGATCTTTAACATCTTGACTATATTTCAAATATTTAAAATCTTTAGAATTTTTTTAATTTTTAAAATCTTTAAAATCATTAGAACCTATAAAATCTTTAAAATCATTAGAATGTTTACAATTTTTAGAATATTTAAAAACTCTAGAATGTTCAAAATCTTTAAAACCTTGGGAATTTCCAGAATCATCAGAATTTAAATTTAATAAAAAAAATTGCTAGACTTTCTAATATCGTAATTAACCGATCGTAACATTGCAGTAAGAGTTTACAAAAATATTTTTTTAGAATTAGTTACTCTAGGGAGACCCTTTCTTTTCTTTAGTATCTTTAGAATCATATAATCTTAAAAGAGAATTTAAAATCTTTTGAATCCTTGAAATACTTAGGAACTTTAGAATCTTTAGAATATTTTAAATATTTTGAATGTTTAGCAACATTAACATCTTCAGATTCTATAGATATTCTATATCGTTAGAAATGTTTGAATCTTTTGAATTTTAAGCATATTTATAATCCTTAGAATATTAAATTCTTTGAACTTTTTAGAATTATTAGAATCATTTGACTCTTTTAAATATTTACAAGGCTCTACAGATGTCATTAGAATCTTTTAAATATTTAGTGTACTTAGAATCGTAGGAATTTTAATATTCCTTGAAATTTTTGAAAAGTTTACAATTTTTAAAATCTTTTATATGTTTAAAATATTTCGAATCCAAATTTCTAATTTATTTAGAAAAAATAACTTTAGAGTCTTCAGAATCTTTAGAATATTTAGAATTTTCGGAGTCTTTAGAATCTGTAGAATATTAAATTCTTAAATTTATAGACATTTTAGAATCTTCCGAATCTCTAGTCTCTAGAATCTTTTGAATGTTTAGCATATTTAGAATCCTTAGAATATTATTATTCTTTGAAATTTTTCAAATTTTTAGAATCTTTAATATTTAGAGAATATTTTAAATATTTAAACTCTTTAGAATTTTTAGAATTTTTAAGATATTTAGAACCTATATAATCTTAGGTTGAAATCTTTCGAATCCTTTAGATCTTTAGCATAGAACATTTAGTCTTTTGATTTTTTTGTTTGTATTTTTAAGCAAATTTTATAATATTGATATTCTTTGAAATTTTTAGCATTTTTGGAATCTTTTTAAAGCTCTTTTTCAGTTCTAGTTTTTAATGATAAAATCTTAAGTTTAGAATTTCATCTCAAACGGATAATTCGTTTTTGAGATACAGCGCCCACAGACATTCTCATTCACAAAAACTTACCTTTCCCTATATATTCTATATAGGAAAAGTAAAAATTTAGTATTCTTTAGGCTTTTATTTTATTTTTTATTAAATAATAGATCTTAACTTGGCTAATATACATTACTGAAAGTCGTATAGTTTCAATTAAAGAGTTTTACAGCGCACTGAAACGGTCTTATAAATGCTGGCGCTAGAAAGACGGATACCGTTCGAAGCGGTGGTGATAAAACACGATAAAGTTGCCTCTGAATCCGCGCATAAAGCCAAGTAATGAATGACAAGAAGAGAAATTGGTGAGTATTCGCAACCGGGGTCGTTTCCATCTGTAATTGTATCAAACTTTACAATTCCCTTTTCCAGAATACCAATTAGCCACTCGATTTTTACGTGCCGCTGAGTGCACTCCGTCATTTACGGAATCCTTCCATTCCTCTTTTCAACCCCCGAAGGGCGTCCATTCAAGCGATCAAAAATTGGTGGAGAGCTCATTTCCGCGCCGCGACAAAAAATCCATTTATAGGCCATCTATCACCGTTCAATGGACTCGCCCTTTTTACCTTAATCTATTGATAATTCATTTATCGAGTAGAAAGAGCATCCATTTTCACACACACATTATATATTTTATATATAAATAGAGCAGGCGATAAAAGGAAGATTACTACGGCGGTGTGGAGAGAGAAAATAGTTTAATTCTTTCTTTGATCAATCAAACGATTAATGTGCTTATTTTTTTTAAGAAAACGTATCCGCACATACATGACTTGGCTAATGTGCTGAATACAAAAAAATCTAGTCGTTACCCTTTTATCCGTGCCAACTTGAAAACTAGATGTAAATTTCTCCGCACTGTGTTTATGCAAATTCCGTTATATGTTATATTCCAGTCACGGCGAAATCCGGGGATGGAAACGTCCTGCCTGGTTTACCTATTTGATGTGTGGTTATGTGTTTATTTAAAGGGTATGTTCACACGGAAGTAAATCAAAATTTATCCCTATTATGTGGTCCTTAACGTTTATGTACATAAAGATTTAATACAAGTTTATTTTTGGTCGACTAATTAAAAAAAGTAAGCCATCTATTGAAAATGTCTTTAATATAATTTGGAAATTTATTTCTTAAACATAATAACCTCTATATGTAAACATACGCGGCCATTTATTTGAACAGTAAAATTTCTTATGACGACCCTGTGATGGTCGCCACTTCGCGATGGATATTTTCATTCTAATTTCTTAGAGTTGGTCTAATGAAGTAAACTTTAAATTTGAGATAAATCTATATGGGTGGAAGCTAATTTATGTCCACTCACCTGGAGTTCAATTTATTAAACAACATTTCACGTGGCAGAGACGTGTGTGACGTTGCTCCATCCGGCTGGAATCATGTTCTTTCATTATATCCGTTAACCTTTTTGCGATCTAGGCACCAAGAAATTATCGAACATCTCCACATAAAGCTTTTAATTGGCTGTAACTGCACGTTCTGGCGTAAAAGCACGAATATTGCTGAATCAAAAAATTTCAGTCAGCTCTTGAGAAAAGCTCCATAGCTACTAAATTCATTAGAGTCGTATCGATTTATATAACCCCCGCGTCCCCCAGATTCATTGCGTTTAATCAGAAAGCTAAAGAAATTATTAATCCCATTCTGCTGAATTTTTACCAAGCACCAGAAATAAACCCAATAATAATACAAAACATAATACCAGAAGCTCAAGTGATATTGAGGATGACATAACAAATAAAGACATTGCAAAAATGTTGGAAGATTTGCAAAAATCAGTCAATTTCATGAGATCAAGGTTCGATGAACTTAAACAAGAAAATAATGAGGTAAAGAAAATCCTAAAGGATAATAAGAAACAAAATATCGAAATGAGAGAACGTATACAAATATTGGAAAATACGCTGGAAAAAAATGAGAGAGAGAAAATACTGAACAACATTATCATTAAGAGTAAAAAAAAAAACAGGAAAAAAGTGAAAAAATAGATGAAGTAGTTAATAAAATAATAAACTCTCTAAATCTAAAACTTGAGATGGAACAAATAATAAAGGTTACCAGAAATGAAAATAGTAAAGATAATGGTCCAATCATTCTACAGTTAAATAATAAAGAAGTTAAATAACAAATACTTAATGCTAGGAAAGTAATTGGATCAGTAGAAACACTGAATTTATATATATTATAACTGACACCTCTTGCAAATACCCTCTTCTATAAAGCTAGACAGATAAAAAAAGGAACATAAATACAAATATCTGTGGACCAGTGAAGGAAATATATATATATATATATATATATATATATATATATATATATATATATATATATATATATGTAAAGAAAAGTTAAATAAGTGACAAAATAAAAAAAAAAACAAATTAAACACAATAATTACTTTGTTTTAAAAATAACAGTTATTTATTTATATGGTGACCAATGGTTTCAATACATTCACGTATCATTTCGTGAATGTAACTTTCGGTTTGAAAGTAATAACTGTTATACAAAACAACGTAATTATTGTGTTTAATTTGTGATTAAAATTTATAACGAAGTAGAAGCCTCCATAGTCAATGAGATGAAAATAAAAACCTACGACGACTTGGAGAAAATCTGCTAATTGTATATAACACGATATATCAAAATATATACAATAATAACTATAAATAAATTCATAATGCCAGAAGCATAAAAACAAATTTCATGAAATAGAGACTATTCCAACAACACATAAAAATCAGCAAATATTAGCAATAACTGAAACTTGGTTAAACCCAAAAAATGAACACTTGTATCAATTACACAATTACAAAGCAGAATTCAACTCTACGAACTCGAGAAGAGGGGGGATAGCTATTTATATAAGAAATGATATTAATTATAAATTAATAGCAAATAAAACTATAAATTCAATTCAATTCTTAACAATAGGGACATTAAAAAACAAATTAACTATAACACTTTTATAATTATTTTTTGATTGTATTGGCTTTTAATTGTTGAAAGTCCATTTTGAATTCACTGTTAGGTGTTCTAATTTGTGTTTTAATTAGAACACCTAACAGTGAATTTATAACACTTTTATATAAACCTTCCCAAATATCACTAAATATTCCTAAAGACACCCTTAAAAAACATATATTTTCAAGAAGAAAAACTCTCATTATTCTAGTCGATTTAAACATTAATCTATTAGACAAAAACAACCACTCACGAGATTATAAAAATATAATAACCGAACATAACTACAAAATAAAAAATAAAATAAATAAAAATTGTTATAGACAACTCAACTATAATGGAAATAATTCTATACTAGAATATGTAATCATAAATAAAACTCATTTAATAGATAAAATCAAACTCCTAGACACAAGTATATCCGAACATAGAGTACTAATCATACACACAACAAATACAATAAAAATAAAACCAAAATATCAAAAAATTACACTCATAAAAGTTAACCACGAAAAAATCGCAAAGGAAATTAAAAGCATAAATATAGACAAAATAAATCATTTTCAACAATTATGGAATGAATTAGAAAACAGAATAAAAAGAAACGAAGACAATCCATGGATTACTGAAGAAGTAATAGAACAAATAAATGTCAGAAACGAACTACAAAGGAAACATACTAAAAACCCGATGAATGAAATTATAAGGGCATAATATATGACGCAAAAAAAAAATCGACTACAAATCTAATTAAAAATGTAAAAAGCAACATTATAACAACAAACTTGAATCAAACAAAAACAACACAAAGGTACTCTGGACAATAATAAATAATCAAAATAATCAAATAAATAAACGTAATAGAGGGGATAATGATATAAATGAAATAAGAAAGACAAATGGGGCAATTACAAATAACAAACCTGGAGATAGCCGATGAAATTAATAACTACTTCACAAATGTTGGCAGAAAATTAGCTGAGGCTCAAATAAATCAAACAAATAAAATAACAATAACTACGAAAACTAAGAAAACATTTGATACCCTGACCGTTCAAACAACAAATTACGAGGAAATAAATAATATAATCGATGGATTAAAAGAACACAAAACACCCGGATTTGACAAAATCACAAACCGTACAATTAAAGAAAATAAAGGTACATTAACACCAATATTGGTAAAAATTATAAACAAAGTATTTACAGAAGGTATATATCCAAACTCTATGAAAAAAAACGATTATCATTCCTGTATTTAAAAAAGGCGATAACAAAAACCCCGAAAACTACAGACCTATTTCTCTATTATCAATATTAAATAAAATACTAGAAAAGAAAATACAGATACGATTAAATACACATTTAGTCAAATACAATATCATACACGCACAATAATATGCCTTTCAACAACAATCCGGAACATCTTCTGCAGTTAACGACTTAATACACCACACAAAAACCAAACTAGACCAAAAAGATAAAGTCGTTGCAATATTTATAAACCTGCAAAAGGCATTCGATACCATCTCAAAGAGCTAATTAATAAAAAAAATTGAAATCAATAGGGATCCGAGAAAAGAAAGACATAAACTTAATACACAAGTATTTAATAATTAGACTTCAAATAACACAAATAGGAAAATACGTAAGCAAACTAATGTATGCTGAATACGGATACCTCAAGGTGGTATATTACCCCCAATACTTTATATAATACATACATACCAATGATCTCATGGAGCCGCAACTTAAAAATGGAAAACCATACATTTATGCCGACGACACATGCATTTTGTATACCGGAAAGAACTATACAGACATTCAGGACAACATAAAACATAATTTTATGCTATTAGAAATATAAAAATATTAAAATACCATTCAACAATCTCCTGACTATAAACAAAACCAAAACAACACACCTAATATTTAATAATAAACAAAAACAACTAATCGACATTGAAATTAAATCTAGAGGAAAAATAATAGGACGAGTTAAAGAGGTAGATTGCCTAGGAACAAGGATCCAAGAAAATCTGAAATGGGACAAACACATAAGAAACTTAGTAAACCAAAACACAAAAACTATAGCTGCAATCATCAAAATAAAATATTACATACCAACAGGAGCAAGGAAACAAATATACAACGCATTATTGGTAGCTAAAACATCTGGTAAAATACAACAAAGAAGAATATCAAAATAATACAAACCCAGGAAAATAAAATATTAAAAACATTATACAACATGAATAGAAGATCCAACACAGAATCAATATACAAAGAAATACAAGAACTTAATATTAATAACATGATAACATTTAAAAACTTGTTACTAATATATAAAATAAAAAATAAACTAATCAAAACAGGCATTAAGTTAAAACTGAATAAGGAGACCCATACATTCAATACAAGAAAAAGATCAAACATCAGGACAGAAAAATTCAGAACAAGAAAATATGCACATTCCCTGACAAGTGACAACATTCAACTATTTAATAACCTGCAGGAATATATACGGACACTAAAATATATAGCTTTTAAATTAAAAATTAAACATTTACTAATAAATAATAAAACCAAATAAAGAAGCTAAATTAGAGGAAAACCACTATATTCCCCAATACCGTTAGTTAGAGATGGGACGGAAAACTGTAGCAATAAAGAATTGTCATAAAGAAAAACTGACATTTTAAATAAATTTAATAATGAATTTTCTTTATTCATTTATTAGAGATTTTATGTTAGGTTCCAATTTGGTTAGCTTCAGTCTCAAGTCTCCCCATTGTGTTATATCCACGCGATTTCTTTTTTTTCCACTAAATCATTTACAGCACTAAATCCACATTCAGCTGAATATGAAGATAGAAGTGGCAACAATAGTTTTCTTGTACATTTGATTGAGTTTGGGAATTTGATTTCTCTTTACTCACAAATGCAATCACTCATTTTTATTAAATAAAGTTTGAATTGACTCATCATTTTGTATTTCTACGAGTTCTTTTTGATACTGCATATATGATATAGACAAATCCACTAGCATTGGCTGCATCATCTATGTTGGAAAATAAAATCAATTTGTTGTAAATCTTTTGTTTAAATCTGCCGATAGAATTTTCAGATGATCGATAATAACGAATTTGGAGCCAATGAAACTGTTTTTGTTATTAATATATTATTGACATAACTCAATAAGGGTAATCAAATCAAATATCTTTTCCTTTGCATCGACAAGTTTTATTTGTTCCTCGAAGTTGCTTATTTAATATATTTAGTTTTGCAAAGATATAGGTTAAATAACTCACTAATGTTTTACAATCGACAGTTAACAGATAGTTCATTTCAGATTTGTCGCTTAAAAAATCACTAAGAGTATCAAACAGTTCCATACATATTTTCAAGCAGTTCCTTTTGGAGAGGGATGTAAAAATCTCACATGGTCTGCATTTTGTTCATCGCAAAATAGCTTGAAGAGACGCTCACATTTGACATTAGCAAAATGGGTGGAGTAAAACACTTGTTTTGTTCCATGATTTTATTATCAGTTTCCTGACACGTGTTTCGATCCGTTACGATCAAGCTTAACTTTGAAAATGATCGTAACGGATCGAAACACGTGTCAGGAAACTGATAATAAAATCATGGAACAAAACAATTGTTTTACTTCACCCATTTTGAATATATGGTTCCATCAAGAAAGTAGCAGAAGAAGTATTGAATATATTTGACATTAGCTTTAATAGCATTGATTTAGAACATGTTTTTAGCTAACAAGTTTTCTCTATGAATAACACAATGCACAAGATTCTGGATTCTCATCTTTCATCAATTTTAAGCAACCATTTTTCTTGCTTATCATATTAGGACCACCACCTGCAGCACAAGATGTTATATTTTTTTTCATTGGTATATTATTGACATCTAAGTAGTTTTTAGCTTATTGGTACTTTCTAATCTTTTACAGAACAATGCCAATCAATATATCTTGCAAAAGTTATCAATACTGCCTTACTCTCTCTCTCAAAGAAACAAGAAAATTCTCAGTGCAAATGTGATTCATCCATTTCAGCTTTTTTTCAGCTTTTCAACAAGTTGTTTTTCAATATCTTCACAAATTTCGTCTATTATTCTGCTAACAATATTGTTACTGAGTGGCATAACTTTTACATCTTTGTCATCATTTTCAAGAACCGTTTTAAGAAGTGCTGATATTGACGGTTTTATTAAATTCTCTCCTATAGTATGATTTTTTCCAGATTTAGTGATGAATAAAGAAATTTGATAACTAGGTGAAGTATAATCAGCAGAAAGAGACTTTATTGTTGTTATTGTTTTCAGAAAAATTTCTTTGTTTGAAAGTAATTTAATTTAATATGAGCACTATGTTTCGCCTTCAAAGTCGCCTCAAGACGACCTCGTTTCATTGATTCGTTGGTCAAGCATTGCTGGTATAAAGGAAATCGCTCATCGTGCACAGCGGGTATGAACCCAAATTTTAAATATTCCTCGGAATATTGAGGAATTATTTGTTGCTTGCGTCACTCATTTTAGTAAAGTATGCGTTAAAATTAACAAATTTGACTGATTTGTTATGATTTGTTAACAATGCGCACTTCTGCTGAAGGTTTTACACATGGCAATCCGATTCCGATGGAAAGAGTCCATTTTCGAACAATCAAATTGCCCCCCCTGTTGGGAAACACCGCACTAGACCTTAAAACTATATATAAATCCGTATTGATTTAATCAAATTTTATTCATAATTTTTTACAATATCTAGACCCCATTTTTTTTAGATTACATTAAATGATTTTAAAAGCTTTTTTGTTTACCTTATTTGATAAATGCCGGTGGAATGTGCGCCGTGATAAATTTCGCGTGTGCAGATTACGCTCATTGTGCATTCGATTGATGAATAGTAAATAGTCTTCGCTTCCTGAAAACGCATTCAAATTGAATACGTTCCCAGTAAAATGATAAATGAAGTTGGAAATAGTGTTCCAATTCCCCAGCACTAAGTCGAACATTTTCCGTCGTCCCTTTTCAGCGCGCTATAAATAAATGAGAGCGCGTCCAGGAAAACATTTGAAATTTACATAAATGCCGTCGCAAATATTCAAATTATAAACAGATTTCCGATTTCCTTTTGTTCACCAGAACCGCCTTACCAAGCGGTGATGATTACTATTCACGACGCTCGTATAATTTTTGAAGCGGCTCCCCTCCCGCTCTTCTCATAAATATTAAATTCGTGAATTTAATACTTTTGCCGATTTCAAGTCAACAAGGAATTCACTGTGTTAAAAATGTTTGAAAACACGAGGATTATATGGTAAAATAGTCATAGATAAAACACTTTCAGACATAAAAAATAAGCAACATAAAATACTTTTAGAGTTTTGGATTCTTGGACCATTCACCAATGTACGGAAAGATCTCATCAAATATAATTTGTAATTGTAAAATTTAAAATGTAAGCTTTTTCTTGATATTTTCAATTTAGCGAAATAATACAAACTATAAATCGTAACTTGATTTAAAGAACTTTATTCACTATTTTATCTGTAACCAGATACAAACTTTCAATTTGCATGGCGGCCATTTTGTTTCTAGTTGAAACATGGCAATTATTTTTATTGAAAATCATAAACACATTATTTCTCAATATATTCTGCGCTTTTAAAGCTAATTTTATGATGGGTTATATTTTTTAAAATTTTCCAAATCTTTGATTGCATTTTCATTCGAAAACTTTCAATTTGCTTGGAGGCCATTTTGTTCCTAGTTGAAATATGTCAATTGTTTTTATTAAAATCATCAACACATTATTCCTTAATATATTCTGAGCTTTTAAATGAATTGTATTTTTTTTTAATTTTTCAAATCTTCGATTGTATTTTCATTCGCAAACTTTTAATTTGTATGGCGGCCATTTTGTTCCTAGTTAAAATATGGCAATTGTTTTTATTAAAAATCATAAACACATTATTTCTTAATCTATTCTGAGCTTTTAAAACTATTTCCATAATGAATTGTATTTTTTACAATTTTTCAAATCTTTGATTGCATAATCATTCGCACTTTCAATTGCACGGCGGCCATTTTGTTTCTAGTTGAAACATAGCAATTGTTTTTATTGAAAATCATAAACACATTATGATGTTTAAAAAAAAAAAAAAATTTGCGGCGTGCATCGTGTGTGTGTATCGCTGTTGTAAAAAGTGTAAATACTCTCAATCAACATAATAAAAATTATTGGCATATTTACTGAACGGTGGCTGTTGAGTTGGTCCTCTATAAGCATACAGGTTTGTGCTAATTGTATTCATAGTTTTCAAGTAATTAAACATTTCCAATAATAACCTCATTCATTGGAAATAAACACCAAATTTACTCCATAGTTTTTGTCCTAAAATTGATTTCAATTCATTTCCAATACTAGTGACCGTGAATATTTTATAGCGGCTTATCAAATGATACGATAACAATAAATTCCTATCCACTACCTTTGTTTCTTATGTGTTACTATCCGACGCCCATTCTTGTTTGTAATATTCGTTAGTCACTACCACAGGCGGGGTTTGTGTGAAGATATTGTATCCTTGTTATATATCCCATATATATATACATTCAAATTAGTGTTGCTTTAATAGTTGTACTATTTGTAACACGCAAATTAATTTGTATTATTCAATGTCTATCGAAGTATTAGCTAGAGAAGTAGTTGTTTCAAATTAATTTGTTTTGTAGTCTTAGTAAGACTCATTGTTGTAGATTCACGAAATGTTTTCGTATTTTTAAATTTATTATATATACATTCTTTTTTTTCCTTTTATTTATTAATATTTTCTCTTAAATTGATTATTTATTTTCATCTCGATGCCTGTGCCAAATATAAATGATAATGTTACTAATAAACAACTGTATGATTTAATTGCAAACGTCACAAACACACAAATCTCTGAATTAAAAAGTATAATTCAGACATTAAAAGAAGATTTAACTTCATCTAATGTAAATATTGAGCGCTTAAAAGCAGAAAATCAGAAATTAAAAGACAGAATTTGTCAACTGGAAAGACAGCAACGTAAAAATAATTTACTAATTTTTGGTCTACCGGATAGAAACAAGGAGTCCTTAATAAAAAGTGTTGTTCAATTATTCCATGAAAAATTGCAAATACAGCTTACACCAGAGGATTTTTCTAATGTTTACCGCATAGGAAAAACAGTAGGAAAGCGGCCTGTTTTTGTGGAATTTGTTAAAGCATACCAAAAACAACTGGTCTTTGCTAACGCTAAAAAATTGAAAGGCTCCAACATTTATATTAATCATGATTTAACACTTGAGGATAGGCAAGGAATTAAAGTTTTAAGGGAACATCTACGAAATGCAAGAGAGCAAAATATTGATGCATATATTAAGAATTATCAATTAATTGTGGAAGGTGAGTCTTACACGGCTGAACAATTAATTGCTGGTTCCTTATACGAAGTAGAGAATGAGCGTCACTCCAATAGTGCACCCGCAACACCTAATGTTCGAAAATTAAACATTGAAAATGTATTTGGAGAACCTTCAGTTGGTATTATTCATGCAGAAGAGAATTCTTTACGTACCACGCCGATATCGCTGCCGAAACAAACAGAAAAGGACATTAAAGCCAATCATGCAAATTTAAAACATAAAACGGATCGAATACTACGCAAGAAAGGAGGTCAATAAATTCAGATTTAATTATAGTTTACATAGTAGTTATTTTAGCTGTTCTTTAGAATTTATTTTGTATCATTTCATATAAATATAGTACAATGTATAATAATAAGTTAAAATTATGTCACATTAATATTAGATCTTTAGCAAACAAATTAGATTTATTTAAGGTAAATATATCACAATATGATTTTGATGTAGTTGCAATATCGGAAACATGGCTGACGGATGCAAATGACAGTGTATCACTTACTATAGATGGTTATGATTTAGTGAGAAATGATAGGCAAGGGCACGGGGGCGGTGTGGCTATTTATATTAAAAAGACAATGCAATTCACGGTCCTTCATACGGAATCACTCCCGGGCATTGAACACTTATGGATTAGAGTAGCATTAAATAGGAAGTTAATCGTAATAGGGGTACTATATCGACCACCTAGAGGTGAAGTTAGGGAATTTTTTGATAAATTTGAAAGTACTGTATTACAATTAAGCCTGAATAATGATTATCTTACGTGTTTAGGCGATTTCAATATAAATTTACTGAATTTGACGTCAACGACTAAAACATTTACAGCACTATTAGATACATTGTGTCTTAAACAAATCATAGATGAGCCCACACGTATTACTAACACATTCTGAATCACTTATAGATTATATTATTACGAATGAGTTGTGCACCACAGAAAAATCTGGTACACTACCTATGCACGGATTGTCTGATCATTTAATGGTGTATTGTGAATTATTAGATACCTCAAAAGTCACTCATCCTAAAAAGTTTATATGTAGAAACTTCAAATACTCCAATCCTGACTCATTCCTCGCAGATATTAGAAAAATAAACTGGCATGCAATATATGATATTACCGATGTTAATGAGAAAGTAGCATTTTTTAATAATAATTTATTGTTTGTTCTCAACATCCATGCGCCGCTTACGCAAATGCATGCATCTAAAAAACAAACTCCGTGGTTAACCTACAATATAAAGGAAATGATGAAAATTAAAGACAATGTATACAAACGTTATAAACATTCCCAAAATCCTGTTCATTTCGAATTTTACAAAAGTATGCGAAACTTAACCACTAAGGCTATTCGTACTGAACAAAAATCATATGTACAATTTATGTGCCAAAACTCCTATGGAGATAAAAAGCAAATGTGGAGAGAATTAAAGAAACTTAATGTCTATGGTAAAAGTAAAGTTAAAATTCCTTCTGGTCTTTTGGATGTGAATCTAATAAATGACTATTTTGTATCTCAAGTTAAACAGTTGCCAGCAAATCAAAATACATTAGATTTCTACAATAACAATACCAAAGCTGAATTTAAAACTCGTTTAGAATTTTCTACTGTGACGGATTTTGAGGTTTTAAAAATAATTAATTCTATAAAAACCAATGCCACTGGTGTTGATAATATCAATATTCGGACTATTAAGTTATTAGGTTTGTTTGGATTAATGCACTTGTTGTGTTCCATGTTTTTATTTACAGTTTCCTGACATATGTTTCGAATTTCACAATTCATTTTCAAAGGAGTATAAGTTGTAACTGAGTTACAACTTATACTCCTTTGAAACTGAGTTACAACTTATACTCCTTTGAAAATGAATTGTGAAATTCGAAACATATGTCAGGAAACTGTAAATAAAAACATGGAACACAACAAGTGCATTAATCCAAACAAACCTATTAAATTTTTGTTCCATCAAGAATGTAGCTTGGAAAGTATTAAATTTACTATTAAGTTATGTTGTCCAGTTCTTTTAGAATATATTACACACATTATTAATTCATGTATTACACAAAATCGGTTTCCTGATTGTTGGAAGGAGTCAATTATAATTCCTATACCGAAAACTAATACCCCTTCCACATTCAAAGATCTGCGACCTATAAATATTCTGCCTACGGTATCCAAGATTCTAGAAAAGGTTTTAGCAAAACAACTCCGAACTCATCTAAATGAGTATTCTATTTTACCATTCCAACAATCAGGATTTCGACCTGGTCATAGTTGCTGTACTGCCCTTAGTCATATCATTGATGACATTGTTCGATCAATTGATGCAGGCAAAGTAAGTGCTTTAGTACTCCTAGATTACAGCAAAGCCTTCGATACCTTAGATCATAAAGCACTGATTAGCATATTGAAATATGTGGGTTTAGGCCGAGCTGCTGTTGACATTATGAGTAGTTATTTACAAGACAGAAAACAAAGAGTAACTATTGATGAAAATACATCGTCATCCCGAGTAATTACTTGCGGTGTAGGCCAAGGCACAATCCTAGGACCACTTTTATACACAATTTATACTTGCTCCTTCTATTCCGTCTTAAGATATACTTCTTATCATCTGTATGCAGATGACACTCAAGTGTACCTCTCCTTTGATATAAATAATCTTGACGTTGCACAAAACCAAATAAATAATGATCTGACACGTCTAGTTGAAAACTCTGTTGATCATGCACTACAAATTAATCCATCAAAGACTCAAATTATTCTTTTCGGTCCCAAAAAAAAGTAGAAATATTGCAAAACAAAATTTAAAAATAACTCTGAATGGAGTTGTTCTAACTATTAGTGACTGCGTTAAAAACTTAGGATTATTTATAGACTCAAATTTGAAATTTAAAACCAACACCTCTTATCTTTTGCGAAATGCTTATATAGCATTAAAATCAATATTTATGAACAGACATATGCTTAATACAAAAACTAAAATAATGCTATGTGAAAGCTTGGTACTATCGAATTTTAATTATTGTGATGTTATATACGCCAAATTTTTGGATCAAATTGATGTGAAACGTATACAAAAAATGCAAAATTCCTGTTTACGTTTGATATATGGCATTCAAAAACGATCTAGAATATCACATAAGTTGCAAGAAGCACAGTGGCTTAATATGGACAACCGTCGCAATCTACACTCTGCCTGCTTTTTCTACAAAATTCTTTAACCGGATACGTTTTCGATATTGTAACTATCATGATTTTAAGTCAAAATATAAACTTATGCTACAAACTGAGACCTCAAAAAATTAACTATAAGTTATAATTCATATGTAGATGTCATTTTGCAATTTCATATTGTTTTCACTTAATTTATTGTCTATGCTTTTTTATGTATTTTGTATTTATATATAGGTCTGGTGGAAGAACAGTATAGTTTTTAGCCATTCGGCTAATACTAATACTGATCCAGATCTCTTTGACCATTATTACTATTTTTTTTGTCTTTCTGTATAATATTTTGTATTCCAATTATAATGGTCAATAAATGATTTAAATAAAATAAATAAATTATTCCTTAATATATTCTGAGCTTTTAAAACTATTTACAAAATGAATTGTATTTACTTTGGCAAACTTTTAATTTGCATGGCGGCCATTTTGTTTCTAGTTGAAACTTGGCAATTGTTTTTATTAAAAATCATAATATCATTATTTCTTATTATATTCTGAGCTTTAAAAGCTATTTCCATGATGAATTGTATTTTTTACAATTTTTCAAATCTTTGCATTTTCATGCGCAAACTTTCAATTTGTATGGCGGCCATTTTGTTCCTAGTTGAAATATGGCAATTGTTTTTATTAAATAACATAAATACATTATTTCTTAAAGTATTCTGAGCTTCTAAAGCTATTTCCATCGTGAATTATATTTTTTACAATTTTTCAAATATTTGATTGCATTTTCATTCGCAAACTTTCAATTTGCATCGCGGCCATTTTGTTCCTAGTTGAAACATAGCAATTGTTTTTATTGAAAATCATAAACACATTATTCCTTAATATATTCTGAGCTTTTAAAACTATTTCCATGATGAATTCTATTTTTTTTAATTTTTCAAATCTTTGATTGCATTTTCATTTACAAACTTTCTATTTGCACGGCGGCCATTTTGTTTCTAGTTGAAACATAGCAATTGTTTTTATTGAAAATCATAAACACATTATTCTTTAATATATTCTGAGCTTTTAAAACTATTTATAAGATTAATTGTATTTTTTGCAATTTATCAAATCTTTGATTACATTTTCATTCGCAAACTTTCAAATTGCATGGCGGCAATTTTGTTCCTAGTTGAAATATGGCAATTGTTTCATCAACACATTACTCCTTAATATATTCTGAGCCTTTAAAACTATTTTCAAGATTAATTGTATTTTTTGCAATTTTTCAAATATTTGATTGCATTTTCATTCGCAAACTTTCAATTTGCATGGCGGCCATTTTGTTACTAGTTGAAACATGGCAATTGTTTTTATTAAATAATATAAACACATTATTTCTTAAAGTATTCTGAGCTTCTAAAGCTATTTCCATGATGAATTATATTTTTTTTAATTTTTCAAATCTTTGATTGCATTTTCATTTACAAACTTTCTATTTGTACGGCGGCCATTTTGTTTCTAGTTGAAACATAGCAATTGTTTTTATTGAAAATCATAAACACATTATTCTTTAATATATTCTAAGCTTTTAAAACTATTTATAAGATGAATTGTATTTTTTACAATTTATCAAATCTTTGATTACATTTTCATTCGCAAACTTTCAAATTGCATGGCGCCAACTTTGTTCCTAGTTGAAATATAGCAATTATTTTGATTAAAAATCATCAACACATTACTCCTTAATATATTCTGAGCCTTTAAAACTATTTTCAAGATTAATTGTATTTTTTGCAATTTTTCAAATATTTGATTGCATTTTCATTCGCAAACTTTCAATTTGCATAGCGGCCATTTTGATCCTAGTTGAAATATGTCAATTGTTTTTATTAAAATCATGAACACATTATTTCTTAAAGTACTCTGAGCTTTTAAAGCTATTTACATGATAAATTATATTTTTTACATTTTTTTAAATATTTGATTTCATTTTCATTCGCAAACTTTCAATTTGCACGGCGGCCATTTTGTTTCTAGTTGAAACATAGCAATTGTTTTTATTGAAAATCATAAACACATTATTCCTTAATATATTCTAAGCTTTTAAAACTATTTACAAGATGAATTGTATTTTTTACAATTTTTCAAATCTTTGATTGAAACGCATTATTTTTCATCTGATTTCAGCTGATTTTCAAATTCTAAATTTTGTTCTATTGTTTTTGGTAAAAGTTAAACATTCAATTGTTTTTTATTATCAACTCTTTTTTACCTATGTGTCATCTTTGCTACTAACTTTCAATTACTTTCCCTTGTTTTTAGTAAATTTTTAAAATTTAATTGTTTCTTTTAATTTCAACGTTTTTTCTTTGCTTCTGGTTTTCGATTTTTTTTATTTTTGACAAAATATAATAACATTTCTTAGTAAATTTCGTTTCTTTTTAAACATGTTTTATTATCCTAAAAAATGTAACTACTTTTTCTAAGGAAATGTTAATTGACTTTTTGGAAAATTTCAATTTAAATCAAATTAAAAAATTTGTATAAAATTCTTTAAAAAAATGCAACTGTTTATTTTTGGGAAATTTTAAATTTTGAACTTCACGTAATTTAAATTTGTTTATTGTCAAGACATTCAAATATTTTAGCGCTTTGTCAATGTCAACTGTTTTACCGTTATTACTTCCCCTATATAGTATATATAGGGGAAGTATTGTTTTCGTGCATTAAAATGTCTGTGGGCGCTCTATCTCAAAAACGAATGATCCTATTCAAATGAAATTTTAGACCTAAGATTTTATCGAACACTGAATAAAACACTTACTATATTTTTAACCACTATGATTATGATCATTATGATTAAGATTTTATCGTTATAAACTGAACCTGAAAAGCTTTTGGTGAACATTCATTAACCGGAAGTGCGTGTTTACTCGAGGCGACTTTTGGTTTTTTGTCAATATTTTTCTAAATTTTCTGAAAAATATCACAAAACCATTCAAACAAAAGTTAAAGAGAAGGAAAAACTGAACCAGTTTTATTAAAACATTTTTTTCATAAAGTTCTAAACTTGGGAGAACAAAATTAAAAATTAGAAAAATTGTTATTTTTTGCATATCGCTAAATTTTAAGATTCGTAAAATATTTCACCATTTCTAACACAAAAATGCAGAATATTGTTTAAAAATTCTCTAAACATTGTTTAATTGTAACTGTAGTTTTTTAGAAATTGTCGGGGGTTGAAGCATTTTCAACAGCTTTTTCCAGTCTTTAATATTTTCCAGGAATTTTTCTTCACGCCCTAATTAAAGAATTTTCTTCAAGAGTTCTATAATTTACCGGATTTAATTTTTTATTTTTAGAAACACTATATCTTGTTTTATCTCATTCAAATTTGATTTTTTAGAAAACTTTTAGAAACTTCCAAGTAATTTAACGTCCTCATTTTTAAAAACTTTGTCCAGAGTCAAATATTTATTTTTTTAAATTTTAATTTTATAAAAAATGTTACCAATTTGTGAAGAAAGTTCTTTTTAATGAAGTTTCTTAGAAATTATCGGGTGTTTAACTTTTTACACAGTTTTTCTTTTCAGTCTTTAAAATTTTCCAGAAAATTTTCTTCTTAACCTAATTGAAGAATTTTCTTCAAGACTTCAGGAATTCACTCTATTTTTTTTAATTTTTAGAAACTTAAATCATTTCTAATATTATCTTATTCAAAATTGCTTGTTTTTTTTAGAAAACTTCTAGAAATGGGTTCCAGAATCAATGTGTAAATTCCTAGAATTGCTTTAGAATTTTCAGCATTTTTTCTATCTTTATTTACACATTTTTTTCAAAATTTTTGTAAAATAATTTTTTGAGACTTTTCAGCATTTCTTATCTCATCGTTCAAGTGTTAATTATTTTTTTGCCAAGCATTTTCCCCCTAAATTTTTAGAATCTGTTAGCAATTTTTTGTTTACGGTTATACTTTCGATTTTTCAAATTTTTTCTGTTAATTTCAAACATAATTAGCTAGATTTCTAAAAAAAATTTCGTTTAAGAATTTTCGCTCCAAATCGTAATCATTCTTCAAGAGTTTTTTTTTTTGCTTTACTTGCTTTATTCTATCGAAATTGTCTAGGATTTATAAAAGGATTCTTAGGATTTCATTAATTAAAAATATTTAATTTCCAAATTTATAGAAATCTGGTCGTAGGCTCTCCTTTCAGGAAGAATTTTCTTTCTCGAATTTTTAAGTAATTTAAAGTGCAGATTAACAAAATATTTGTCAAAATTTGTAGAATTTTCCTATAGTTTTATTTCAAGACAATTTTTAATTCAGTTTTTTTTTTCCAAATTATAAAAATATCCAGTAATTTTAGGTCCAGATACCAAGAAATGTTTTCGTAGATTGTGAAATTGTGAAGCAGAATTTCTCATTCAGAGATTTTCAGTAGGTTTTGAAAGAGTAAAACACAGTTTGGCACTTTTTTTCACTTGTTTTATTAAATGCTAGATGTACATTTCGGTTACAATGTTGTATTGTAACATTGTAACCGAAATGTACATCTAGCATTTAATAAAACAAGTGAAAAAAAAGTTCCAAACTGTGTTTTACTCATATCAACATTTTCACGTACTCAAACAACCAAATTAAGGTTTTGAAAGGTTTTTCTTTTTTAAAAATTTAAGATTTACAATTTTCAACTAAAATAAGTCCAGATTATTTGAAGTTGTTAAGGTTTTTTTTTTAATTTCTTACAAATTGCATAATTGTTTCGAGATTTTTTCCAGAAATATTTTCTTTTAGACTGTTGGATTTTTCTTGCTTACTTTTTTTTATTGGAATTTTTAAATGTTTTAAATTTGTAAATGTGCTAAAATTTTCTAGTAAGATATCTTAAACTTTTCCGCAGTTTAATTTTTTTAATTTTTCTCCAATGGTCAAGCGTTTTCTTGTAAAATTTTATATTTTTTACTAATATTTTTTTAAGGGTTATAGAATTTTCTAATAATATAAATTCTAGATTCATAAAAGTTTCTAATGTTCTAGAATTTTTATCCATTTTCCTGGCAATAATTTTTTTTACAAATTATTCTTATAAAATAATAGTATTTTTGGCTGTTTAATTGTGGAGGCGTTTACTTTGTGGTACATCTTGAATATACTGAAGAAAGAAAATAGGATCACTTTGTTTTACTTTTTAGCGTTTGTCGCTATATCTTATCTGGATCTCCTACTAGATTATTCAGGGGTTCTAGAATTTTTCTAAACGTCTTGTCGAGGATTCAAAAATCCTATATTCCACCTTCCATTAAGTAAAACATCATCAAAAATTATTTTAAATATTTGTATGAATGCATCAATTAAAAAAATGCAATAATTTTGTGTTTGTTTATATTTTACGACTTTTAACTTTTGGTGAACACTCATAAAAATGAAATTTATATAACAAGTAATTGTCAATCCAAAATTGAGCAAATTGTTAAGAATAGCCTTTTTGCCTCAACATATAGGGAAAGTACTATGATGACCACATCACCATTTGGTTTTGTAATAATCGTTACATTGAAAACTATAATAATAAACGCAATATTGTCTTAAACTTGATTATTACTTATTCTATCATACGCTTGACCTACCTCAACAAACAACACAATGACCACTCTCGTACTCGTGATCCGCTCGAACATGTATACGTTGAGGTGGGTCAAGAGTACGCTGGAGTTTAGGAGGGAAAATAGGCTCTATATGTTAACGCATAGTTTATTATCGTAGGTCAAGAGTACGCTAGGTTAAATAAACTGAAAAAAAACAGATTAAACTATTTGAATTTTTAATAAAAACAATTGAAAATGTTTTGAAAATTTCTGAAAATAAATTTTAAAATTCACTAACTGAAAAACAATTAAAGTTCGAATTTTAAATTTTTACTTGATTTAAATAAATTTGATTGTTGGAATACATTGGTGCAAGAATTTTTTAAAATTTAAACATTATTGAGAAAGTATTTAAAATTTTTACTTATTTTATATAATTTATATTTTATTATAAAAATCTATTGGTCTAAAAAATTCTTTTATATGGGAATTTCAACTAATTAACAATTGTTTTTTTATTCTTCGTAAAATTTAAAAAAAGTTTTTAACTATTATTCTTTAGCAAATTTTATTTATTTTAATTTTTCTTAAATTTCTTGTACTATTTTAAGCATTAGACTAATATGTATTTTTACAAAGTCTACAATTGTTATTTGAAATATAATTTTATTGTTTTCTTTTTATTTCAACTGTTTTTAACTTTATTTTCTTAGTAAATGTCATTTATCAGCTAATTTTCAATTGATATTTTTTCTTATTTGAAAAATTTTCTTTCGAACAAAGCCTATTCTAACTGGTTTTATAAATTAAGTTTAAAAAGAAAATTTCAATTGTTTTCTTATTCTAAAACGTTTCAACTGTTTGAGATAAAATACGATTGTTAAAATTTCAACAGATTTTAACTGTATTTTTTTAGAAAATTCCATTTGATTAACTGACTTTCAATTGTTTTTTTTTTTTGTTTTTCAACCATATTCAAGAAAATAATTATTTTAACCTTTAATAAATTTCATTTTTTTAAATTCAATTTTTAGCTTTGCTTTTTAAGTTAATTTTTTTCAAAGTTCAATTGTTTTTTTTTAATTTTTTCATTTCAATTATTTTAACTGTAATTTTCTGAAGAAGTGTCTTTACTTCAGCTGAGATTTTCTATTGTTAATTTTTTTAAAAGAACGATTTTAACCTGGTTCCCTTTCGTTGGTAAATTAAATTTTTAGCTGTGCTTTTTTTATTCATTTTTTTCTTATTTGTGAAATTGTAGTAGTAGTAGTAACATATATTTATTGACAAATTTTGTACATATTTACATTGGAATAGTGAATAATGAATAATGAATGTATTAATTTGTCAAAAGGCTATCGACCAGAGGTCTTTCTGCCTTGTGAAATTGTTTACATCTTGAAGAAATTTTGAATTTATTATTTTTATAAATTCCAACTCTACTAAGCTTTTTATAAATCAAGTTTATAAGAAAGTTTTTAGCTAAATTAAAAAAAAATATTTTCTTTACGTAAATTTTTTAGCTATAATTTCTTAGTAAACTTTGTTTATCATTTATTCTTATAATTATTATGTTTCATTTCGTCTGTTTTAAGCATTCTGTCGAAATTTTATCTTTTGCACGTATTGTTTAACGCTAAATCCATCCATGTTGATTTGGCAAAACAAACTGAATAAATTCGACAGATGTAGTTTTAAGACTATGTTCGCTATCAACTGTTAAAATTCAGAAATGCCTATTGGAATACCGTTTAGTTTTAGAAAGTTTACAACGTAATACAAAAATTTGTAATAATTGTTAAATATATGCGGACGCAACCGAGTTCAAGTGTAAAAATCTTAAATATGTAGGGCGGGCGGGGTGGCCACTATCACACCCTCCAATTATTTTAACGTAAACTGAAAAAAAAAAACTAACAACATACGCCAAATATTATGTTTGCGTTTTTATAAAATACATTCATGAAAAGTCTTTGTTTATGTTAAAAAATGGAGGGTGTGATCGTGGCCACCCACTTAACCTACATATGTAATTTTACTTAAACTAAAACAGTGTTTTCAGACGCGATTTTTGTAACAAAAAATAGTCCTTTTACTTTTTTTTTGAAAATGAATCAAGAATTTGTGATTGAGGTTAACATTTTAAAAATAAAATTGGTGAATTATAGCCTATAATCAAAACAGTTATAAAAATACCTACAATTACCCAACCATTATTGAATATAAATTTTTATACGTGAAACGTTATTTTTAGTTTTTAAATTAAAAGGAAATACAAAGAGTTGCGATTGTTGTAAAATAAATGCGGGCAGCAGAGTTTGAGTATGAAGTGTTTTGTATATGTAGGGTGGGTGGGTGGCCACTATCACACCCTCCAATCATTTAAACATTAGCAAGGGTTTGATTGAATGAATTCATAACGTTAATTAAAATTGATTACGTTTGTGTTAAAAAAGCATTCACGAAAAATTATTGTTTATGTTAAATTGATTGGAGGGTTAGTTAATGGACACACACCCGCCCTACATATGTATTCTAATTTTAATTAAGACTGTATTTTTGATGAGTTTTTTTTTAATAGAGTCGATGTTTTATTGTAATTGAAAAATAAAATAAAATAATAAATAAGACATTTTCAACTACTAGATAAAAATATGAGCAACTTATAAAACATAATCTTTACAGATAATATAGGGAAAGTATTATGATATCGACAACATCATTTTATTGCTATTATTATAGCATTGATTCAGATTGTATCGGGGTTATTGAAATTGATTTCGAGAAACAGGTGTAAATTTAGGAATTTTGTTGTTGGATTGAAGTTTGAAAAGACCTAAAATTATTTGTATGTAAACTGTAACAGGCATTAATATTATTAATAAAAATCGATCTTGTTAACAATAAATCGTCATAAAATACAATACAGAATCAAATAATTCCATTAAAAAATATTTAACGAAGTTACTTCGAGCAAACAATAAAACACGAAATGTGAAATTGAATTAGTCCGCGTCCGTCTGTGAGAAAAAAAAAATCACTGATAAGTGAATAATATCCGAATCGGATATTCAACGTGCGCGCGTCAGATTTTTTTTCGCTCTTTTATAACGATGAAAGTTTAGGGTGATTACGCAGGTTGGGTAAATGAAATGGAACCTTACGAGGTAATAAACTTAAACGACATCTGGCTTTGCGGCCATTATCGCGTTATGCGCAAAACGGTCACGCTCGACGTGCTTAATTATTTTTTTTAAATGCACAATTTTAATTCAATTTGCATTTGGGGCTTTATATCGCACGATAAAAGTTCATCACGTTTGAATGAAAATAAATATTAAATATTTAATTAAAACCATAATATCTAAAAAAATAAAATGCTTCGCGGACAGTTTTAACCCTTGTATTATATTGTACATGCAAAATATTAACAAGATTTAAGTGACAAATTGGAAGAAATAATGGAGGACAATCAGATTGGTTTCAGAAGACAAAGAAGAATAAAATAAATTGGGAGAAGTAAAACTCTTCTTATGTTCCATTTATTTATGAAATGGAAATGTAGAGTAGAAGAATAAGTATCGATTATAAGAATAAAATACATAAATATTATATTCTGTAGATAAACGCAAGTAATATTCTGATTTATGATTAATCGTGCCAGATTCTAAATCGAATATTGTAACATATCCGACGCAGATCCCGAAATTTAGTAACACGCG